>JAYEVE010001794.1:0-10000 GCA_036346375.1 Guadua angustifolia
CCTTTTTCTTCCTTGAATCTTTTAGGTTTATTTAGTTCATGAAAATTTTTATACTATTAATTTCTTCTTATCCATAATGGATTTACCTGGACCAATACATGAGATTCTTGTGCTATTTGGGAATTTGTTCTTCTACTAGGGGGCATAGGAGTAGTATTACTTACCAACCCAATTTATTCTGCCTTTTCGCTGGGATTAGTTCTTGTTTGTATATCCTTATTCTATATTTTATTGAATTCCTACTTTTGTAGCTGTCGCACAACTTCTTATTTATGTAGAACCATAAATGTCTTGATCATATTTGCCGTAATGTTCGTAAATGGCTCAGAATGGTCTAAAAATAAAATTATTGGACTATTGGAGATGGGTTCACTTCACTCGTTTGTATAACTATTCTTTTTTCACTAATGACTACTATCCAGAATACGTCATGGTATGGAATTCTTTGGACTACAAGATCAAACCAAATAGTAGAACAGGGTCTCATAAATAACGTTCAACAAATTGGGATTCATTTAGCAACTGATTTTTATCTTCCGTTTGAACTCATTTCCATAATTCTTCTAGTTTCTTTAATAGGTGCAATTACTATGGCTCGGCAATAAGAAATACTTAGAATGAGTCAAAATTCTTAGAATTTCAAATCTAAAATAAGTAACTAAAAAAAAATAACTAAAGAATCACAATTTTGATTTAGTAAAACCCATCTACTGCCAACAAATACCTTCTTTTCCCTTTTGTTGTGTAATTGTTCTATTCTAATTAATTGAATCGGTTCAATTCTTGTCCTCATATTGAAATGAATCGAGATTGATAAGGAGTTAGTTAATGATGTTTGAGCATGTACTTTTTTTGAGTGTCTATTTATTTTCGATTGGTATCTATGGATTGATCACAAGCCGAAACATGGTTAGAGCTCTAATATGTCTTGAACTTATACTGAATTCAATTAATCTAAATCTCGTAACATTTTCTGATCTATTTGATAGTCGCCAATTAAAAGGAGACATTTTCGCAATTTTTGTTATAGCCCTTGCGGCTGCTGAAGCAGCTATTGGACTATCCATTCTTTCTTCCATCCATCGTAACAGGAAATCCACTCGTATCAATCAATCTAATTTTTTGAATAATTAGACTTTTGAATAATTAGACATAGAATCCTCTAAAGAAATAAACAAAGGCGCACATATAATGATAATATCAAATTCAAATATTAAGATGAATAGAAATCGAATACTATTTTCTTATTATTTTATTATTTTAGAATATCTATTTTTGAGTAGGTTATTGCATAGTATTCTTTTTACTTATTGAATTTTTGCAATTCATTGATATTGCAATTTGAATATTGCAATAATTTATATTGAAAAGACGATAGCCAATTTATTGGCTAGTTCGAATTCGTATGTACAATTCGTATAATTATGATTGTTGAAGCCCAAAATTCAAGTCTCTTGGCTCTTTTCACGCTTTCACAAACGGATTAAGAAATATATTGCATTATTTATTTGTTGAAGTTTGGATAAACCATTGCTTCGTCTGGTGTCTACAATACATATGACTCATATAGTACTAATTTCATTTTTACCAGATCGAAAATTTTTATGTTGAAAAGGAAAATTTGTAGATCCAATGTCACATTCCGTAAAAATTTATGATACATGTATAGGATGCACTCAATGTGTACGAGCTTGTCCAACAGATGTATTAGAAATGATACCCTGGGATGGGTGTAAAGCCAAGCAAATTGCTTCTGCGCCGAGAACCGAAGATTGTGTGGGTTGTAAGAGATGCGAATCTGCTTGCCCAACAGATTTTTTAAGTGTCCGCGTTTATTTAGGGCCTGAAACAACCCGCAGTATGGCTCTATCTTATTGATACGTTACAAAAAACTCCACTTGAATCGTCTGATTCCTCTTTACCGAAGAAGCCTGTGCTCGAAATAAGCGAGCACGGGCTTTTCTGGTCAAAACGTATCTTGTCTTTATCACTTTATCATGAGTTATTTTCCTTGGTTAACAATACTTGTTGTTTTGCCGATATTTGCAGGTTTATTAATTTTCTTTTTACCTCATAGGGGAAACAAAATCGTTAGGTGGTATACTATATCTATTTGTTTATTAGAATTCCTTCTAATGACTTATGCATTCTGTTATCATTTCCAATTGGAGGATCCCTTAATCCAATTAAAGGAGGATTCTAAATGGATAGATGTCTTTGATTTCCACTGGAGATTGGGAATCGATGGACTTTCATTAGGATCCATTTTATTGACAGGATTTATCACTACTTTAGCTACTTTAGCAGCTTGGCCGGTTACCCGGAATTCGCGATTATTCTATTTCCTGATGCTAGCAATGTATAGTGGTCAAATAGGATTATTTTCTTCGCGAGACCTTTTACTTTTTTTTATCATGTGGGAGTTAGAATTAATTCCTGTTTACTTACTTTTATCCATGTGGGGGGGAAAGAGGCGTCTGTATTCAGCTACAAAGTTTATTTTGTATACTGCAGGCGGTTCCATTTTTTTCTTAATCGGAGTTCTAGGTATGGGCTTATATGGTTCCAACGAACCAAGATTAGATTTGGAAAGATTAATTAATCGATCATACCCTGCAACATTGGAAATACTATTTTATTTGGGCTTCCTTATTGCTTATGCTGTCAAATTGCCGATTATACCCCTACATACGTGGTTACCAGATACCCATGGGGAAGCGCATTACAGTACATGTATGCTTTTGGCAGGAATCCTATTAAAGATGGGAGCATACGGATTGATTCGGATCAATATGGAATTGTTACCTCATGCTCATTATCTATTTTCCCCCTGGTTGGTAATAATAGGAGCGATGCAAATAATCTATGCAGCTTCAACTTCTCTTGGTCAACGAAATTTAAAAAAAAGAATAGCCTATTCTTCCGTATCTCACATGGGTTTCATAATTATAGGAATTGGTTCCATAACCAACATTGGACTCAATGGAGCTATTTTACAAATACTATCCCATGGATTTATTGGTGCTACACTTTTTTTCTTGGCGGGAACGGCTTGTGATAGAATGCGTCTTGTTTATCTCGAAGAACTGGGGGGGATATCTATCCCAATGCCGAAAATTTTTACCATGTTTAGTAGCTTTTCAATGGCTTCTCTTGCCTTACCAGGAATGAGCGGTTTTGTTGCAGAATTAGTAGTATTTTTTGGACTAATTACTAGTCCAAAATTTCTGTTAATACCAAAGATGCTAATTACTTTTGTAATGGCAATTGGAATGATATTAACTCCTATTTATTTATTATCTATGTTACGCCAGATGTTCTATGGATACAAGCTATTTCATGTTCCAAACGCAAATTTTGTGGATTCTGGACCGCGAGAACTCTTTCTTTTAATCTGTATCTTTTACCAGTAATAGGAATTGGTATTTATCCAGATTTTGTTCTCTCCCTATCCGTTGACAGGGTAGAGGCTCTCTTATCCAATTATTATCCTAAATAGGATTTTCTTTTTTTTTTAATTAGTCCGCTCTATACTCTATATTCCATAGTGGAAAAACCAAATAATTCAGAAAAAGTAAAAAGTCTAAGTCTAATTAGATCTATCTCGAATTTTTGAGAACCCTTTGAGAAGGCGTTCAAGGGTTCTCAAATCAAACAAAAATGTAAAACTTTCATTTCATGAAGGTTTTATGTTATGTAATCATTTAGATGGTAATGTAAATGAACCATAACTATGTAAACCTATTCCTAATAGATTGATACCAAAATAGCAGATCCAAATTATAAGAAATCCTATTGAAGCTACAAGTGCGGAATTCGTACCCTTCAATTTGGATTTGTTCTACTATGTAAATAAATTGCGAATATGGTCCAAGTAATAAATGCCCAAGTTTCCTTAGGATCCCAATTCCAATAGGATCCCCCGCCTCATTAGCCCATACTGCTCCACAAAGAATACCTATGGTTAAAAGGGTAAACCCTAGGCTAATGACACGATAACTCCAAGAATCCAAACGCTCAGTTAATTGATATTTGTAATAATTTGGAAATGAAGGAAAAGAGGTGTTTTTAAAGCACTTCTTTTGCATAGAAATATTCAATCTCACTAAACTCACTAAAGAAAAATGTTTTAAGTAAAACATTTTTTTCTTTAGAAAAGAAATCCAAATTCTTTCGAAATTTAATGATTAGAAGAGCGGCGGATAATAAGGATCCGCACAAAAGAGTTGCATAGCTTAGTAACATCATACTGACATGCATCATTAACCACTGAGATTGTAGAGCGGGTACTAGTATTGTGGATTGATGCATTTCAGTTAAAAGACCTGACGTGGCAAAGCCTTGCGTTAAAATAGTACTTGGCGTAGTTATTGTGCTTAAATCACTTTTAGAGTTCTGTATCTTAGGAATCCTATGAAGAATATACAGAGCCCATGAAAGGAAGATCAATGACTCATATAAATTACTTAATGGAAAATGTCGAAGAAGCCCAACGAGAAACTAAGAATCCTGTTATAGATAAAAAAGTTGCTATCATTCCTTTTTCTGACGAATCACGTAATCCCCCAAGTTCACGAACTAATAAGGTTATCAAATGAATCGTAATCACAATTGAAATGGTTGAGAAAGAGATATGAGTTAGTATATGTTCTAAAGTTGCAAATAGCATAAGGAGAAGGTCCCATTACAAAATTGGAAATTTCGAATTGAATCCATTTTCTAATCTATTGTATTCTTTTTCGAGAATGCCGCCACTCGGACTCGAACCGAGATGCTTGAGCACTGCTTCCTAAGAGCAGCGTGTCTACCAATTTCACCATGGCGGCTAACTTGAAATAATAGGGAACTTAAAAGAATAATAGTTATTTTCTGGCAAATCGTCGAGATTGGGAGAGTCCATAGAATTTAGGAACATTAGAATCCTCATTAAAATAGACTTCGTTTGGTAGTATCGTTGCTGATTTTTTTAACAAAAAACTCTTGTTTTGCTTAATAGAAACAAAGCTTGAAAGAGTTGGAACTTTTTTTTTTTCTCAGTTGCAATATAGAACTAATTTTTTTTTTTCTAATTAGTTTCTCATTGAAATTTTGAAAAATCTTTCAATGCAATGGCCAAAATTCAAAAAAACTTTTCTATCTATCCATGAACTTTAAATACAAAGAATTTTGGATTTTAGCAAAATTTCTAGAATGAAAGCCTTTATGCTCTTGTTAATACGATTTACCAAGCCTAAACCAATTTATTTGTGAATTTTGGATAAGATAGGTAGAAGTTGTAAGTCCTATTGCAAGAATACTCTACTTTTCATAATAGAATCCTTTTAGTATGAGGATTCTATTATGAAAAGTTCGTTGATAGGAAAAGAATACTTAGGACACAGTATAGCAAAAACTTTTGTTCTATATATCAGAGGGGTTAGTTCTAAGAATATTGTACCGAGGAATTCGACACATAAAAGTACATTAATTAATCCGAATTATTCATATTAAATAATTGGAATTTCTTTGGGATAGCTCAATTCAGATTATTCCAAAACCAGATTATTTGTTTGTTTGTTGCCCAGAAAAACCCTTTGGTTTTGGATGCTCGCTGCCGCTGGAAAATGATCTTGATTTTGCTAAAGAATAAGATTGTACTATGGAAAAATAAGTCTTTTTCTTCCAAAGATTTTTACGAATACGCTTTTTTGACATCGAAGTACGTTTTTTTGGAACTGCCATTTTAAAAGGAGATTACTTTTTTCTAGTTGTATGTGAAAGACATCTATTGCCGCAAATCAATCCTTCTTTCTGCTTTTTCTTAGTATTTATACTTAGATACTGAACTGAAATTCTGAATTCTTTTTTACTTCATTTTCTCTAATGCGGATAAGACAAGAATTTTTTAACATATTTTTCATATATATTTTGGATTTTTTTTTAATAATATAGAATATATACAAAGGTTTTCTATTTAAATCAATTTATATATCAAGTATACTCCATATTTTATATATCAAGTATACTCCATATATAGATATAAGGTACGGGGGTCTATCCCCCATATAAGATGGGGGGATAAAAGGAGGGGAAAATTCAAATAGTTAATTAAGTTCAGAATGGTATTCCATAATGGAATTCCAATCAAAACAAAAAAAATAGTTAGTCTCTTAAACAAGACATTCTAAAACTTAGGTAATTCTAGTCATTATGAAGTAAGGAATATTCGATAATTTCCTATAAACATAGGTTTTCATTGAAATTCAATCAATCAGTTACGAAACATGAGAGTTGCTTCATCTTCATTTTAATTTTAATAGAAAGAAATACAAAAATGAATAAAAAATGAATAGAAAGTAAAATGATTCAATCCTTTTTATATTTTAATAAATATCCTTCTTTAGATAATAACTAGGTAACAAAGTTATTTGATTAACTTTTTGAATTTAACCAAGTAAACCCATTCTTAATTTTGGATTATTTCAATGAGAGAAATTTGGAAAAATTAAGAATTCCAGTATTTTGTCTTATTCTTTTTTTTTTTTTTTTTAATTCTTTCAGAAAGAGATAAGAATTGGTTTGGTGAATCGGAAACAATTTTATTTTATAGAAAAATTGAAGTAAAAATTTCAATTTCTTTTCTTATGGAACATACATATCAATATGCATGGGTAATCCCTCTTCTCCCACTTCCAGTTATTATGTCAATGGGGTTTGGACTTATTCTTATTCCGACAGCAACAAAAAATCTTCGTCGCATATGGGCTTTTCCTAGTGTTTTACTCTTAAGTATAGCTATGGTATTCTCAGTTCATCTATCTATTCAACAAATAAATGGAAGTTCTATCTATCAATATCTATGGTCTTGGACCGTCAATAATGATTTTTCCTTAGAATTTGGATACTTGATCGACCCGCTTACTTCTATTATGTTAATACTAATTACTACTGTAGGAATCCTTGTTCTTATTTATAGTGACGATTATATGTCTCACGATGAAGGATATTTGAGATTTTTGTTTATATAAGTTTTTTTAATACTTCCATGTTGGGATTGGTTACTAGTTCCAATTTGATACAAATTTATTTTTTTTGGGAACTTGTGGGAATGTGTTCCTATTTATTGATAGGCTTTTGGTTTACACGGCCAATTGCAGCGAGTGCTTGTCAAAAAGCTTTTGTAACTAATCGTGTAGGGGATTTTGGTCTGTTATTAGGAATTTTAGGTTTTTTTTGGATAACAGGTAGTTTAGAGTTTCGGGATTTGTTCAAAATAGCTAATAACTGGATTCCTAATAGTGGGATTAATTCCTTACTTACTACTTTGTGTGCTTTTTTATTATTCCTTGGTGCAGTTGCGAAATCTGCACAATTCCCTCTTCACGTATGGTTACCCGATGCTATGGAAGGACCCACTCCCATTTCGGCTCTTATACACGCAGCAACTATGGTTGCTGCGGGATTCTTCTAGCTCGACTTCTTCCTCTTTTCATATCCCTACCTTTAATAATGAGTTTCATTTCTTTAGTAGGTACAATAACACTCTTCTTAGGGGCTACTTTAGCTCTTGCTCAGAGATATTAAAAGAAGCTTAGCCTATTCTACAATGTCTCAATTGGGTTATATGATGTTAGCTCTAGGTATAGGTTCTTATCAAGCTGCTTTATTCCATTTGATCACTCATGCTTATTCGAAAGCTTTATTGTTCTTGGGATCCGGATCTGTTATTCATTCAATGGAACCTCTTGTTGGATATTCACCAGATAAAAGTCAGAATATGGTTCTTATGGGTGGTTTAAGAAAATACGTTCCAATTACAAGAAGTACTTTTTTATGGGGTACGCTTTCTCTTTGTGGTATTCCACCTCTTGCTTGCTTCTGGTCCAAAGATGAAATCCTTAGCAATAGTTGGTTGTATTCACCCTTTTTTGGAATAATAGCCTCTTTTACTGCAGGATTAACTGCGTTTTATATGTTTCGAATATATTTACTTACTTTTGATGGGTACCTGCGTGTTCATTTTCAAAATTACAGTAGCACTAAAGAGGGTTCGTTGTATTCAATATCCTTATGGGGAAAAAGGATACCCAAAGGAGTGAATAGAGATTTCATTTTATCAACAACGAAGAGTGGAGTCTCTTTTTTTTCACAAAATATATCCAAAATTCATGGTAATACAAGAAATAGGATAGGGTCCTTTAGTACTTCCTTTGGGGCTAAAAACACTTTTGTCTATCCTCATGAAACAGGAAATACTATGTTATTCCTCTTTTTATATTACTGCTTTTTACTTTGTTCATTGGATCCATAGGAATCCATTTTGATAATGGAGTAATGGATAAAGGAATAGCGGAGTTAACCATATTATCAAAGTGGTTAACTCCTCAATAAACTTTTTCAGGAAAGTTCTAATTCTTCCATAAATTCATATGAATTTATCACTAATGCAATTTCTTCTGTAAGTTTAGCTATGTTTGGTCTATTCATAGCATATATCTTCTATGGATCTGCTTATTCCTTTTTTCAGAATTTAGATTTAATAAATTTCCTTGTAAAAGAAAGTCCGAAAAAGTATTTTTTGGATCAAGTAAAAAAAAAGATATACAGTTGGTCATATAATCGTGGTTATATAGATATTTTCTATACTAGGGTCTTTACCTTGGGTATAAGAGGATTAACCGAACTAACGCAGTTTTTCGATAAGGGTGTCATTGATGGAATTACCAATGGGGTAGGTCTTACTGGTTTTTGTATAGGAGAAGAAATTAAATATGTAGGGGGAGGACGAATATCGTCTTATTTATTCTTTTTTTTATGTTATGTATCCGTGTTCTTATTCTTTTTCTTTCTTAACAAGGAATTCCCCGTCTCCTGCCTAAAGAGCCCCTTATTCCCTTCCTATCTCCTTCTACCATCTCTCCCCCTTTTCTACTATCTCTCTCTCTTTTTATCTCCCTCCTAAGGTAAGTATTGTATAATAGTTCGGTTTTCCGCGATTTTTCCATTCCTCTGTGTAAATAGCCTAATATGGGTTCACAATCAATAACATCTTCACCATCGAGTAACGATCAGTCGAAGAACACCATGCATTGATGGGTGGTGAGGGCCCATATTGACTATCATGAGATCTTTTCTTGTAAGCGGTAGACTCATATCCTTTCTTCCTTAATTCATTATTCCATGAAAATGGATTATTCCATGAATTCCTCAAAACGAGGCTCATCAAAATGCAAAATCTAAGACTACTATAAGACTACTAATAAAATAAGAAAAAAATTCGAACGATTAAATTACTTCTCCCGAATATCCAACTGACTGATTAATTTCTTATAACGTACTCTATTTTTCTTTGCCAAATAAGCTAGCAAACGTTGACGTTTTCCCAAAAGTCTTCGTAGACCTCTTTCCGATGAAAAATCTTTTTTGTGTAATTCCAAATGTGAAGCAAGTCTCCGTATCTTATTGGTGAAACTGAATACTTGAAATTCAACAGAACCCCTGTTTTCTTCTTTTTCTTCTTTAACCATAAATCCAAAAATTTTTCTACCTCCTTTCTTTTTCATGTATTTTTCTGATCAGGAAAAATAAAAAATTATGTCAGTTATTTTGAAGTTATTCTAATCTCGTACACACAAAAATTTGCAATTATTCATCTACTACTGGAATTTGGATTTATTTTATCGATGCAAATTGGATTTGGATAGAAGGGTACATTCTTTTATTTTAGATAGAAGAAACATTTCTTCTATCTAAAATAAAAGAATTTTACTGATTTATTTATTGCTATATCCAATTTATGGAATTGATACACCATTTAATTGATATCGTTTAGCAAAATGAAACACAGCATATGCATCCATCTTTCGGCTCGAGAATTTCACGGGATAGAGATATGGTATAAGAAATAGGCTATTAAGTAACTCTAAATGAATTGTGGATACATCTGTATCCTTAACATACTGAAACGACTGCCATTATTCGTATCAAACCAATAGCGATTCATACAAGCTAAATCTTCTAA
>JAYEVE010001794.1:27500-30168 GCA_036346375.1 Guadua angustifolia
TTTCAAAGAGAGGAGGACGGTTATTCATTTTAATTTGATGGTCAGAGGCGAATTGAAAGCTAAGCAGTGGTAATTAAGACCCCAGGGAAAATAGGGATGTCTCCTCGTTACCCATAATATGTGGATATCGACGTAATTTCATAGAGTCATTCGATCTGAATGCTACAGAAGAACATAAGCCAGATGACGGAACGCGGAGACCTAGGATGTGAAGATCATAACATGAGGCGATTCGGCAGATTTGGATTCCTTTCCTATATATCCACTCATGTGGTACTTCATCATACGATTCATATAAGATCCATCTGTCTAGAGATCGTCATATACATCTAAGCTGTATGCTTTGGAAGAAGCTTGTACAGTTTGGGAAGGGTTTTTGAGGAAAAAGAATCTACTTCAACCGATATGCCCTTAGGCACGGCCATAATAACATAGAAATCACACGTGGAAGGGGTGGGCAATTAGCTAGAGCAGCAGGTGCTGTGGCAAACTGATTCAAAAAGGTAAATCAGCCACTTTAAGATTACCATCTGGGGAGGTCCGTTTGGTATCCCAAAATTGTAGCAACAGTCGGACAAGTGGGTAATGTTGGGGTGAACCAAAAAGTTTGGGTGAGCCGGATCTAAGTGTTGGCTAGGTAAACGCCCCGTAGTAAGAGGGGTGTTATGAACCTGTGGACCACCCCATGGGGGCGGTGAAGGAAAGCCCCATTGGTGAAAAAACCCACAACCCCTTGGGGTTATCCTGCGCTTGGAAGAAGAACTGGAAAAGGAAAAAATATAGTGATAGTTTTATTCTTCGTCGCCGTAAGTAAATAAGTAACTAGGAATATGGAAAATTGCATTTTTGGAATTTGCAATAATGCGATGGGCGAACGACGGAATTGAACCCGCGCATGGTGGATTCACAATCCACTGCCTTGATCCAGCTACATCCGCCTTATCCAGCTAAAGGATTTTTCTCTTTGTTCCATTCATCATTATTCTATTTATTCTGACCTCCATACTTCGATCGAGATATTGGACATAGAATGCCACTCTTTAAAATGGAAAAAGGGTAATCAGCTGTGACACGAAAAAACGAATCCTTTTGTAGCTCATCATTTATTGGCAAAAATCGAAAAGGTCAATATGAAGGAGGAGAAAGAAACAATAGTAACGTGGTCCGGGCATCTAGCATTCTACCCGCAATGGTTGGCCATACAATCGCGATTCATAATGGAAAGGAACATATACCTATTTACATAACAAATCCTATGGTAGGTCGCAAATTGGAAATTCGTTGCCTACTCGGCATTTCACGAGTTATGAAAGTGCAAGAAAAGATACTAAATCTCGTCGTTAACTGAATTCAGAATAGAAAGATTCAAAATAAAAAAAAGATGCCCAATATCTTGTTTCAGAAAGATATTGGGTATCTCTATTTCCTTCCCAAAAATTCCTTATGTTAGTAGAAAAGCCTTATCCATTAAGAGATGGAACTTCAAGAGCAGCTAGGTCTAGAGGAAGTTGTGAGCATTACGTTCGTGCATTACCTCCATACCAAGATTAGCACGGTTGATAATATCAGCCAAGTATTAATAACGCGACCTTGGCTATCAACTACAGATTGGTTGAAATTGAAACCATTTAGGGTTGAAAGCCATAGTACTAATACCTAAAGCAGTGAACCAGATCCTACTACAGGCCAAGCAGCCAAGAAGAAGTGTAAGAACGAGTTGTTGAAACTAGCATATTGGAAGATTAATCGCCAAAATAACCATGAGCAGCCACAATATTATAAGTCTCTTCCTCTTGACCAAATTTGTAACCCTCATTAGCAGATTCATTTTCAGTGGTTTCCCTGATCAAACTAGAGTTACCAAGGAACCATGCATAGCACTGAATAGGGAACCCGAATACACCAGCTCACCTAACATGTGAAATGGATGCATAAGGATGTTGTGCTCTGCCTGGAATACAATCATAAAGTTGAAAGTACCAGATATTCCTAAAGGCATACCATCAGAGAAACTTCCTTGACCAATAGGGTAAATCAAAAAACAGCAGCAGCAGCTGCAACAGGAGCTGAATATGCAACAGCAATCCAAGGACGCATACCCAGACGGAAACTAAGTTCCCACTCGACCCATATAACAAGCTACACCAAGTAAAAGTGTAGAACAATTAGCTCATAAGGACCGCCATTGTATAACCACTCATCAACAGATGCAGCTTCCCAAATTGGGTAAAAGTGCAATCCGATCGCCAAGAAGTAGGAATAATGGCACCAGAGATAATATTGTTTCCATAAAGTAAAGAACAGAAACAGGCTCACGAATACCATCAATATCTACTGGAGGGCTGCGATGAAGGCGATAATAAATACGGAAGTTGCGGTCAATAAGGTAGGGATCATCAAAACACCGAACCATCCGATGTAAAGACGATTTTCGGTGCTAGTTATCCAGTTGCAGAAGCGACCCCACAGGCTACTTTCGCGTCTCTCTAAAATTGCAGTCATGGTAAGATCTTGGTTTATTCAAATTGCAAGGACTCCCAAGCACACATTAACTAGAAAGAAAATAGATAATAGAAGCTTATTTAACAGTATAACATAGACTATATACCAATGTCAACCAAGCTAGCCCCAACGATTGGATATCCATATAACTAAATTCACCAAACCA
>JAYEVE010000576.1:0-28260 GCA_036346375.1 Guadua angustifolia
CATCAAAGGGTCAGACATTTTATTGCATCACTGTGTGCCCTCGAATAAAAATTTATAAAAAAGAAATCGAAATTTAGCGTATTTAATGAGATATCGAAAACTTAGGTTATTAATTGAAACTTTGGAAATTTAATCCGGTGTTCTCATACTGGCGTGGCAAAGGCATTAGAAGAGGTTTGGCACATAGACCGTTTTAACCTACCCTCTTGATTCTTGAAGGGAAACCAACCTGGGCCGGCGCTTTTGAAGAAAGGAAGCGGATGGTAGAGGCTCGAAAAGGGAGTTTCTTTTGGGGGAGGGGAAAAAAAGTTTTTTGGTATTTTTGTTATTAATTTTTTTGAAATAAAGGGATTCTAAGGAAAATTGAATTGATGGGAAAAAAATTTTGGTTTGATTTTTGAAAAATTTTGGTTTTGGAATTTGAATTGGTGTTAGAAATTTGGATTTGAGATAAATAATTTGGAATTGATTTGGGAGGATTGATAGTTTTATTGAATTAGAAACAGTGGTGCATGAGACATTTGGGAGCAAATTTTTGAGCGGTTCAAGAGAAAGGCGATGAACCTATTTAAGAGGTTATGCAAGCGAGAACCGAACACGTAAGTTCAGCGATATTGGCGAGTTGGACAAGCACACGCCGCACTGATTGAAGAAATTGAAGAAGCAACCCGACAACGCCGACGATTGCCACCCAAAAGGCTATCACCCCGGGCGCTTCGATCCTCCAAATTTGAGAGGCGATCGTCAAGAAACATTAAGTGTTTCTCGCCTTTGGATAAGCGGAGCCGTTGGAGAAGTGGGCATTGCTCCATGACCTTTGGGCGCCCGAGTTAGTATACTAAATTAACATATTGTGACGATTGAACAATTAGAGTTATCGTAGTAGCGATATGTTTGAACAGGTTCGGTGTCATGACAACGAATATAGCCGAGTTTACAATTGGGTCATCGAGGCTGCGTCGCTACCACTTGTGGCCATCTGGAAGGCATCTTTGCGGCATCGTTGGGTACTTCGAGAAAAGGCATCGCGGAGGCATCTTGCATGCCACGACATTACAAGCGCCGTCTTGTGTCGCGGATGATGGCCTACATGGAGACGCACGATAATGCTTCGGTTGCATATGGTGCGTAGCCGAGTCGAGTGCAGCAGTGACTCTCCGGTGTAAGGGGATTGGGAACCGACCGGTGGTTATTACACGACAGTTAACTTAGGCCAAGGGGCCTTTGGATGGTGTGAATGCACGCAACAAACCAAGACTTCTTCATATTCCTGCTTTCGCATGTGATCGCGGCTTGTGGGCAAATTGGGATGAACACGGCATATCGTGTCCACTTTCTACTTGAAGGGTCATCTTTGTCAATACAGTCGGTGAGTTCCGTGGTTTTCGAGCACAAGGTGATTTCAACGCCATTAACAGGATATGCGCATATGTCTCGGATGCAAATTTGCGGAGGTGTGCACAGGTAATTGGCGGATCCTGATCTAAGCGCGTGCAATGACATGGATGAATCAAGTGGGTGGCCTGTTAGGAGGTGTTCTCTGTGCGGTGAAATGCGGGCACAAAGCAATGCAATGCCATTAGTGTTATGTATTGAATTATGTAATGTGTATTCAATTGTGTAATATGTACCATTTTATCCTATGTTAGGTATTTGCGAGTATGTTGGACCTTCCATCATGTTTATGTAGTGAAATATGTAATTTGTATTGAATTACATGCGTGTATCGTTTTATCTCTGATTGTACCTTTCGTCATGTTTTTCTATTGAATTGCGTAATATGTTTGTCGTTTGTTTATTCGCCCAACTCTTGATCTTTTGATTTACATTACTAATCGTCTTGTTTTTTTCTGTTTACTTGCGGGGATGGAGCACCGGGCGAGTCACTCCTTGACTCTTCGTTGGGACATGGCAGCACCGTCGTTAAATCCACACCCCACAGAGACCTTGAGCACGTGCCTCTGCTGCTGGTCCGTGTGCGGTGAGACCTTAGGCGGCTCCACCCGGCCTTCTGGCGTGGTGAGTTGCACTACATTTACATGTTTTATTGCTCGCACAATTGCATTTCTTCTAACAATTGAATTTACATGTCGATAGGTTGTACGTCTTTGGGTTGCTTCCTCGCTTCGCATGATCGAGGCCTCACTGAGGCGTGGTGGTGGTGAGATCTGCGGAGGCGGCAACGGTCAGGCGGTCGCGGCGTTTCCGTTCGGCCGGAGCCTCTTGTCTTACTGGTGGACCGTTGGCGCCGGGGCGACCTTTCACCTGCCGGTCGGGAGGTGGCGGTCACCGGAGGCGTCGCCATGCTTCTGAGGTTGCCGATCGGCTGAGACCGTCGGACCCTCGGTGGCTCCAGCGGTGGCGGTGACTGCGAGAGGTTGCGGAGTGGCTCCGTGACGGCGATACCGTCGCTAGGAAAAACAGGCCGTTGAGGAGTGGGTGGCCCGGTTCGCGGTGAGTGATTATGCGTGTATATGTTATTCTAATTTTTGTAACATTATTAACATATTACTATCGTTAATTATCACGAGTCACGACACATGGCGGCGGACCCCACGCCGTGCAGGTGGACCAAACGCCGAGGCCTACACGCTTTGGTTGTTTGGGATGGTCATGTTCACGACCACGCCACGAGCAGCGTCGGCGCCACGGTGGAATAACCTACCTGCGGGCTATCGCGGATTCTTGACCGAACCGAGTCCGCTGGTGTCACGAGGTTGGCGGTTCTTCTGCACGCGTCTGCGCCGCTGCGGCAGCGTGCGTGAAAGTTGAAACAAGGCCGCCAACTGGTGGATGCCTCTACTCCTCCGGCTTTGGTCGTTCGGCGCTTCCGGTGGGTCGACCCTTGGTCTTCCGCGAGTGTACCGCCAAGAGATGTCTGAAGCGGCGACATCGGCCGGCCGACCGTGGGCTCGCTTTGGACTCGGCGGCGGGTAATTATTTTCTTGACTTGCATTTATCAATTTTTATTTGCGATCGCGCATGTGCTTCAACATATTTTCTTCCTTTTGCGACCCACGGTGGGGCGGAGTGCGATGCGTTCGGCGTACCACTCCTTCCGCAGGCGTTCGACCACTGCAGCGGGCGGTGGTGTGGGACCCTATAGCGGCGCGTGTGCACCGCAGCAGGCAGCGGTGGGCTCTCGGCGCTTTGCTATAGGGACCCGAGATTCTTGGTGACGGCGAGGAAGATGCGTCTTCGGCGTCTCGTGGAGGACTACAGCGCCTGCAGTGTCCTCGAACGATTCGACCCTCGGCAGTGAGTCCCTGTTCCTTGGGGATCGTGTATGCAGCGGCGATACCACGTGAGTTAGCCGACCTAAAATATGTGAAATAGTTCGTCGTATGTCTAATAATTTCGATTTCTTTTCGAAGTCGCCACCCATGGCCTCAGAAAACCTACCCACCTTTTCTGAGAGGATGGAGCCGTGGTGGCCTTGATGGTAGAGGCCGGCGGCTACGTCGTCGATGAGGCCACACCTTCGACGACTCGTCCCCAGCGATACTGCTTGATGCGTGCCGGACGCGTGCCGTCCCTACTAGTGGAGGAGGCTCCGGCCGCGCGTCGCTCTAAGCGTGGTGACTTGTACCGAGCGGCGGAGGCGGCCATGCGGCATGGTAAGTATTAATTTGTAAATTACATTGTGTATTCTTGGCGCTATGTCCATATGCATATCACTTTCTCGTGTGTGGCGGTGGACCACGCTAGGAAGGCTGCGCACGCCGCAGGTCGATGTCTTGTCGAGCTACGGGGCGGAGTTGCCATCTCATTTGGGCGAGATGGCGGAACTGAGGGCGCATGGTGGCGGCTTTGGCGAGATCGTGGGCTGGGTTCTTGTCGACGCGTCGGCTACCTCGAACCGCCGGCGTGCCTACCACACACAGCGACCCTAGCTCCTCGTTACCGCAACGGTAGTCGGCTTCCACACTCCTTTGCCTCCGGGCCGGCGTGGTGGAGGTCGGTGGCGAGCACCGCGTGCTCACACCATGGTCCCCACGCCGGGTAAGTCGAGCTACTTACGTTGAGTTTTGCATCACGTAACTACAATTAAAGGTATTATCCGAGCGTGCGAGCTCGTTGAGGTGGAGGCGATTCTCTCGATCCACGCACTCCTCGGCCACGTCGGCGGGGAGTTCTTCGCGGACGATTCTTATTGGTGCCGCGATTAATCTTGCCTCTGCCCGCGAGCGGCGGCGTAGCCCCTGCTGCAAACCACGAGCACGCTGCCCCTGCAAACCACGATTCCGCGGCCGGAGTTCGGTACCTTGCCGGTACCGTTGCCTCCGCGGCCGTCGGCCGGTGCGGCGTTCTGACCCGCCGGACTACGGCGGCGGTGCCATCGCGAAGCGCGGGGAGCCATCGCGAGCGCTTCACCCTCGCCCTCTTGGCGATGCAGAGCCTCGGCACGTAGGCGAAGAGGTCGTCGTAGGAGGTGGGGCCGACTAGGGACTTCGTTGACGGTGCGATCCTACTTTTGTTCTTTCTTTGTACTATTCTAAATTGTTTAGAGTGTTGTTCTCGCTTTGTTACTTTGTTCGTCTTGTTTTACAATGTTAATAGTGATGTTCACTTTTTTTACCTTTCGATATCAATGCGACATGACAGCATGACGTTGCGGCTTTCTCGGACCGATTCGACAACCGCAGCTGCATCCCACTTTTGGATCGATTCGACAACACGCTCCTGAGCAGCTGCTTGGCGTCCTCGTTCGTCTTCTGGAGGCCCGGCCGTCCGTGTAAAGGGGGAGCGTGCCCTTGAAGGTGGATCGGGCGGGGGCCTAGGGCGTCCTCGTGCGGAGGGGCGTGCCTATAAGAGGACTCTCAGGGGAGAGGCGAAAGCACCTTAGTTTCCGTTGAACATTCTTCCCCAAACCCATAATCGTTCCACATATCCTCGTCTTCATCCGTTCCTTGCCCCCAAAGACTATGTCTCAAGCAGCGAGCTCTGTAAATCGGAGGGCTCGTGCACTTGCCAATGCAAGGCAGTCGAATGTCCCAAGCGCCGCGTGCAAGCTAATGTGTTGTGCGCTAACACTCATGAAAATAATGGGCGAGTGTTCTACAAGTGCCCTTTTTCTCTGTAAGTGAAAAGCTAGTTTGATTATTTCTTGTGCACACTATTTGTTCTATTCGAGTTGTGTAGTTGTTCTGCGATATCTCATTTCTTACCACGGCTGAATGCTTATTTCGTCATCCGTAGGCTGCGGTGCCAATATTTCGATGGCGGACACCATGGACACCTCGATGGGCGTCCTACAACCATTGTACCACAAAGGATCAGGTGACCTTCTATGGAGGAGAGGATGGACCCTATGCTTGCGGAGGTGAACATCTTGATGTTCAAGATGGGCGCATTTTAGATCATATGAAATGGTTAGAAGATTGTATATGTGGCTATCGTTCTTGTATTGTACTCTATTCTTCGAAGTAGTTAATTTAGTGCAAAGGCGAGTTGGTCACGCATGTCTTTGAAGTGGTTTCAGATATCATATCTTCATGTATCTGTATGTTACATATTAGCGAGCTTTAATTATAATATTTTAGTGTGATATGGTGTCCAAGCGGGTTCCAAAGCTAGTCACACCAACATCTGTATTACGAGTAATTCTAATGGCTGAATAGGGTTAGTTAGTTACATGTTTCTGCGC
Organism: Guadua angustifolia; assembly: GCA_036346375.1. Taxonomy (NCBI): domain Eukaryota; kingdom Viridiplantae; phylum Streptophyta; class Magnoliopsida; order Poales; family Poaceae; genus Guadua; species Guadua angustifolia. Next base: position 5,648 of record JAYEVE010000576.1, read on the forward strand.
TACTAGTTCCACGGCTTCGGTCGAGGCGAGAGCGACAACCGCAGCGCACCCGCTTTTGGTGAAAGCGACAACCGCTACACCCGCTTTTGGTAAAGCGACAACACTGGACCCAGCTGCTCTGGTGAGGCGACAACACGTTGCACCCGCTTTTGGTGAAAGCGACAACCTGGCGCACCTGTTGCTCGGTTTGAAACGACAACCTGTTGCACCCGCTTTTGGTGAAGCGACAACCTGTTGCACCAGCTGCTGCTCGGTGAGACGACAACCTGCTGCACCCGCTTTTGGTGATCGACAACCTGCAGCGCAGCTTTGATTGAAGCGACAACACTCTGGACCACGCTGCTCTGGTGAGGCGACAACCGTTGCACCCGCTTTTGGTGAAAGCGACAACGCGCTGCACCTGCTTTGCTCGGAGACGACAACCGCGCACCCGCTTTTGGGCGAGGCGACAACCTGTTGCACCGGCACCCGGTGAAAGCGACAACCGCGGCTTTGATGATGGGTGACCGTCGTGCAGGTAACCCTCACCACCACTATAAAACATGGCGAAGGGTAGACATCAACCACGCCAAACCGGCAATCAGCGTCGGTGAATCTACACAAATTAGGACACAATGTCGTTCTCTGAGTAGCCTCTTGACAGCGAAGTCCTCCGCCCGAATATCCGAATGCGATGGCGTCGGCGCCCGATTCTGCGGAGTTGCCCGACCCCGTCGTTGCAACCTACGGCGAAGATGGAGCAATCTACCCGCGGAGGCGGCGCCGCGCTCGCTCTTCTTTGTGCCCGCACCTACAAGGTAAACCTCTTGGTGTCCACACAATGCGAGGTAACACTACTATCTCATGCTTCATTCTTTCTTTTCTCGGGACAAGGACGGTGTTGCTTCTTCCAATGGATCGACGGTAGGAGCAGCCGCGACTCTGAATTTCTCTACAAGCGCCCGGCGCTTAAACCCGCTTGGCGAGAACTTCACCGGTGGGAGGCCGCGGGATATGTACCTTTTCTAGATCGACCCGAGCTTAGGGCGGTGTGCGAGGGCCAACCAATCGGTGAGTTTCATGCGTTATACTCATGTTAGTCTCATAAAGTAGTAGTGCTAAACCAGTTCATCGCACACGAGGAGTTGAAGGACACTTTCGAACATCAACAAGTCAAGGAGGAACCTCCTCGGGGCCACCAAAGCCCGGGGTTTGCGAACATGGCACGGAGGCGATGGTTGATACGCCACGGTGATCTAGCGGATGGGACATTCTCTGGGGTGCCTTGCCCGAGATGAATGGTGCGGCTACTTCAATGGGTGGACGGAGGCGTACCACCCACATCTCGAACAACTGCATGGGATAGCGGGGAGAACAACCCTCTCCAGTGGTGCCACTCACCCGAAAAGCCGGACCGAATGCGCCTACGGTGTTATGCAACCACCAAAGCGGGCATCTTGCATTGTTGCGGGGCACGCTTCCGGTTGTCAAGCATAAGCCCAACACACCTCCTGCACCATATAGTGGAGTGCGAGCCAAAAGCAGGCGGGTGCCTCCGCATGTCTCCGACAGCGGCCAACATGAGCGGTATAGCAGGGGTTCCTCCTCTCGAAGAAGAAGGGACAAGGGAAGCGGGCCGAGGTCCGCACGCAATAAATCCTCGGCGTTCGCGCGGACCATCCGGAACCGGGTGGTATTAACATAGGGGCGCCAGGAATCGGGATGACATGCCCATATGGGAGGCAGAAATCCACATAAAGAACAACCAAAATTTAAGTCTTATACACGAGGGCGTGCGGCATAGGCCACCCAATGGGCGGCAATTTGGGAACTGCGGAACCCCATGGAGTTCTTTCATAGTAGGGATCGGCGGTGTCAGGGACAAATCGCAAAATTAGAGCGGGTCGGGTAATATCAGAAAATGTATGACATCATTCGGCTGTACCACGATAGGCATAACGATCATTTGTTCCACCATGACGATTAACTTTACGTTAGTTAGTTAAGTCAAGCAATTTAAATCCTTTGTTGTAATGCCCTTCTAATATAATCTAATCTATTGCTTATTTTCTCATCGAACTTTCGATTGTATGTGCCCTTATATATGTTCAACAAATAATTTAAGTGTTCATAACATGAGTTGTTGTCGACCATAAAATTTTGAAAATTCACATGCGTGATGTTCATAACAATAAAATGAAATTTTCAAATGTTCATAACAATCAAATTTTATTGTTTGAATTTAAAAACATTGTTCAGATCTTCAAATTATTTGAAATTTTTATGGTAATATCACTGATTTATCGGGAACCTCCATAAAAATTTCAAAATTTTCGACGTCGTGGTTGTCCAATTTAATTTTTTATCGTGCTCGTGATTCTACCTTGAGTGCCTTTTCGATTTCGCAACAAATGGCAGACCAGCGTCGGCTATCTGCCCATATCGTAAGTGGTAGCCCGCATTGTGTAGGCCGCCCTTAAATTTTTCCGTAATTTTTGGACCGTGTATGCGGCCTGTCATGGGCAACGAAAACCCTTAGTGCCCACGATTTCCGTGGTTTAAATGGCCGTAAGTGCTTTTTCCGACTTCGCAACAAAATGCGGAGGAACGTCTTGCTATCTCGCCCATCGTAAGTGGTAGCCCGCCTTTGCGTGGCGGCCTTCATTTATTCCGTCTTTTTTAGACCGTATGCGGCCTATCTGCGGGGCTATGAAAATCTGAAAGTGAGATGCGTATCACTAACGAACTAAAATAATTCTTCCGTCTATTACATGACAAGAGTTTTTTTGTTTTTCTGTTTAATATAACAATTATTGCATAAGCAGTTCACAACAAAATTTACTTAAAAATAAAAAATATGCGATATTATCGCCAAGCGGTTGAGCGACTACTAGTGGTAGCCCACCTGTCGGCGACTACTAGTGATGTATGCAAACTGGCGACTACTAAATAGTCGTCGAGCAGATAATGGCGACCACTAGTCGACACAGCCTGGCCCGGTGTCACTTAGAACATCACCGGGCGACCGCGGGATTACGGTATAGTCGCCAAACCGTGTGGCGACTACCTAATATCGCCAAACCGTTTGGCGGCGACCTAATATCGCCAAGCGGTTTGGCGATCGGATATATTTACGCAATTTTTAAAATACGTGTATTAATGTCGCAATTTCGAATTAAAATAATATTATTTTAAAAAAAATTCGAATACAAAATTTAGACACAAAATTGTTTAAAACCTAATGTATAAAATAAATGCCAAAACATCTCTTTTAGTAACTGAGTTGTTACGTCAACTACATGTTTTGCATTTAAGGCATGCATCATTTCAAAAGATTATGTTCATATCCATTGATCAAGTTCCTCTCTATTTTCAGGCTTTACCGAAATAGGAATAGTTTTTCAGATAAATAAAAAAATAAGGCATAGGATACTGTGATCCTATTGCTCAGATTTGACTAAGCAACAAAAGCAAGTGGTTTCTTTAGATCGTCAGCACCAAAAATCAAAATCAAGCCAGTGTAGTTGTTTTGTTTCTTTTCATTTTTGTAGGTTGTGTCCTCTTTCAGAGGTGTGTGCATGTATCTTAGTAAAACTATTGTTTGTTTTCCATATTGTTGCATGTAAGGCTTGTCATGTTGTAAGACTATTCATCAGGATTAGAAATCAAGGAAAATTTGATGTTCCTTTGTATTAGGCACTTTCATTTCTACCTCTACATGAATTCAGTGAATTAATGCAAATTGGTTGGGGTTCAAGGCTAGGAGGTCAAGAATATAATTGCTTCTTGGTCAGGTGATTCTCCATTCTGTAATTCTTTGGTTCTCCAATATTAAGTCTTGAATCAATCATAGATGTAATTTGGATATGTATGCTTCTTGTGGGGACAAAATATCATTAGATACAATACAATAGTGCTGCCGTTCTTGATGTTGTGATAGGACAAAATTGACAAGTTCTAAGCAAAGTGAAATTGGTTTTGGTGGCCGACTGCATCTTAATGGTTTATCTGAACTCATTTACCTTTTATATGTCTTGACCCTTAGCAGAGAGATTTTTCAACTTGGAATGATTATTTTCTTTCTACCTCTACAAGATTCAGTGGATCAACGCAACTTGATTGGGGTTTGAGGCCAAGGATAGAAGGGCTTCCTTGTCAAGTGATTCTCTGTTTTGTAATTACCTAGTTCTAGAATATTTGTTGATGTATATGAGGATGTTTATTAGTTGTGTTTATACATAGTTGTTTTTCTGGCACGACTCATGCATGGTGGAATCATGCATTGGTACATTGCACAAAGAAGAAGGCTAGGTTGGGTTCTCAGAAAGAATAAATTGTTTGTTGGAATTTGGTGTGAAGTTTTCTTCTTATGCTACGTTTCATGCACTAGAAAACCACAATATCGGTTGAGTTGTACTGCCTATGGACTTGACATCATTTAGATATATGTTTTGTGCTTGTGTTGTGATTTTCCTGTTAATATATTCTTTTTAGCTTTGCATTTCTCATGCTAGGAATTATATTTTGATAAAAACTATATTACATATACTCATTTTCCTTCTCCCTTGTCATTCTCTACAGCTACTCTTCTCAACCTCTTCTTTCATTCTGTCGCTTCCAGGGCTGTTCACTATTTTTGCCATCTGAAGGTAAGCGTCCATCTAATCCCACACATCCATATTTATGTATTTTCTAAATTTTCCAAGGTGCTCATTGTACTACTTGCTATACACATTTTACTCTGGTTGTACTTTAGTTAATCGAGATGCTTCATCTAGGGAGTAGAAATGATGACACTTTTGCATCAGTTATTGGTTTCTTGTGATGCATATATTTTAGTTGTTTGATGTTGAAGTGTTTTATTGGTTCAAATAGTTCTGTGAATCCTTTAAGGTCATTATTCTTATGTTCCGCATGACTTTTGGAATTATTGTTTTATGATGACAGTGGATACATTCATGTATGGAGCTTTTCTCCCTCAATTCGTTATGTTGGACCCTTTACATTGCATCTACAAGTTAGATGCACATAACATCATATTAAGATAGGTCTATTTCAAACTTTTGGTTTTTCCTAACTGATTTAATGATAATAAATTTGTCGGGGATTGGGTATTTCCTACAACAACCATGATACCTCGGTGGCCAGCCGACCACCGACCATGCACGCTCTTGGACGGTGCCCCCTACGGAGTCCCTCGGTTGGGGCCAACCCTCACGTCTGCCCCGACCTCAGTCAGGCTCGTCCCCAAGCATGATTGCTCGGGAGTGCGCGACCGGCGACCCGGGCCTGGAGGAAAAGGCCTCGAGCCTCACCAAGAAGCCGGGCATACTCCACAAAGACGACGTAGCATTAATCACCCGACGGCTCGACGTGGCATTAATCACCCGACGGCTCGACGTGGCATTAATAGCTTGGCGGCCAGAAGGACAATGCTGCCACGACCTACGCCACCCTATGCCCACGTAGCGGTATGGCATAAAGCGAAGAACAGTGTCACCCACGTCTGGAAATAGTAGAACACCCCCTGTATTAAATACTTTGTCGTCTGCATTCCCCTATAAATACCTCCTTGCGTGAAGGAGAGGGGGTTCGGCTCATCCACACATCTCATCTCGCTTGTCGCGATGCTTGTAACCCATCTTCATACATCGGTACAACCCTTTGGGCGTGGGGCTATTATCTCCCAGCGAGAGGCTGAACGGATAAAAAGAGATCCCTTGCTCGTTGTGACTGCATTGGTTACCTCGATCGTAGCTCGATAGGACCTTGGGCGCTATACCCCATGAAAAAGGGGCCTTAGGTTGATCCTCATTCAACAAGTAAGCTCGGCGGAGGACCGTTTCGAATCGTCGGCGGTGGCGCCGTCCGTGGGGATCGGCCGAGTCCTTCGCGAGAATCCCGAGGATGCGAATTCTCAAGACAATCAAGACCTCTGCGTCTTGCGACGTGGAGGACAACGGCGTGTCTTCTTGGCCGTGGCGTGGCGATGCGGCGATCCGAAGGCCACACCATGTCCGCGAAAGCACGTCCTCCACTCCGCCTGAGTCCTTCCAGAAAGCAGCGTTTCGCTCGGGGCTATCCATGTCTCCTTCGCTCGGCGCGAGTCCCTTCCGCGGGTAAGTTTCGCGCAAAATGCGGGTCTTCCGGGTAAATGAGTATGCTCATTGCATCTTTTCTTTCATTAAAACATTTTCGAGACTCTCGGGGCTCGCCCGACAGCGGCGACATGAGTCCTCTTGCGACTGTTGGTTAGTTCCTGGGCGTCTAGTCCATGTCCGGGATGTGGCATTTCGAGCATGTCTCTGTCATCGGTTCCTCGATGTCGACCCATGCTTGGGATGCGGCGGTCTTGAGTCCTTCATAATCTGCTAGTTGCCTTCTCCCAAGACATCGATCTATGTCTAGTTCCTTGTGTATGTCGATCCATGCCGGATGCGCGGTAGCTCTTCGCTGCGAACTGTCCCGAAAGCAAGCGGCCGCTTTCGGATGCCGATAACCCTTCATCTTGCCGAGACACGTCCCCGAAACAAGCGCCGCTCGGATCGCGATAACAGCCTTGACGCACGAGACCTTTCACGAGCAAAAGCGGCTGTTGGACGCCATGATAGCTCTTCGCTGCGAAGACTGTCCCCGGCGGCGCCGCCGGATGCGCGATAGCTCTTCGCTGCGAGACACATCCCCGAGTAAGCGTTGCTCGGATGCGCGATAGCCCTTCTTTGCCGCGAGACGTCCTGAGCAAGCGCTGCTTCGGATGCATGATAGCTCTTATTTGTGAATCATCCCCCGGCGGTATTTCGGATGCCGCATGATAGCTCTTCGCCTGCGAATCATCCCCGGCGGTATTTGCTCGGATGCATGATAGCTCTTCGCTGCGAAGATCATCCCCGGCGGTATTGCTCGGATGATGCATGAAAATTAAAAAACATATTTGGAATTTTGTAGAAAATCAATTGTGCACATTACTATAATTTGGCAAATATTGATGAAGCTGAAAAATAAAATACGAGTAAAACTAATGTATTTTTTACAATGTGTTCAGTTATTTGATCCACCACAAACGGCGTAGAAAGAAGTCAATTCTAATTTCAGACTTGATTTGAGCAAGAAATTAAAGCTGCAAACAAACTTTACATGATTTTAGTAAATCGTGACTTTGTTTCTCCATATCACAGCTTGATGGTGAGGAAGAACCCTAAATAATAGAGAGAAGAGAGCTGAAATAGGTTCTGCATGAAGCATGACAAGCACTACTAAAATTTTCTCAAGTAGGTTTACTCGAATTCCATTTTTACATTTGTGCTCTTATGCCTCAGTAGTTCAGAAGTAAACTGATTTACTGAAGTTGTATTCAGCATGAAAATTGTGAATTTTGATAGGCAATCGGCTTGACTTTTCTATGATTCATGTTAGTCTAATGTGTGACTTAAATTGTTCTGGTTGCAAATTACTGATCTTGGTTCATAGCAATGTCATTGATCTACAAGATCCATCCTATGTGATTGGAGAGGATTCATGGCATCGGTCAACTTATTGGTTCAGACATAGTACTTGCCTGATTTTGCTGTAGTAATTAATATTCTCCGTCCTTTGAATAGGAGGCATATTTTTGGTTCTCACTTTTAGTGGAAGGATGATTCATGTACGGAAATGTGAGGATCATCTACTTCCCACTATGCTGTTCTGAATGTATGCAGTCCAAGAACATCAATTACTTATGTAAGGAAAAAACGACCAAAACTGCATATTTTTAGTTTGACACAGATGTCATTAGACCTCCTAATTAACGAGTGATTTTGTAATTTAAATAGATAGAAACAAATTCACTTGGTTATCTTTTACTATTCAGATTTTGTATCAGAAGATGAGCAAGGATTGGTTGTCTTAAAGAGTTCCCTTGTTTGTTTTTATTTATTTAAATAAGTGATCTATAAGTTCTTTCGATGAGTTAAAACTCTGCATTTGTAACTTTTATGTTGATTTCTTCATGTTTGGAAATAGCAGGCCATTTATAGCTTGTCTTATGTTGGTAGTTTAACTTTCTTACTCCTGACAAAGAAATACAAAAATTTAATATTATGGAGTAACTTTGGCTTGCACATGGCAGCATTTATCTTGATGTTTTGCTCATCTTTGTTTTTCATAATCTTGGTGCAGTAGTAATCTTGCAAATGTCAACCATAATCTTGGCCAAGAACTTAGTAAATTGCTTGTGCTCTTAACTACGAATAAATTTTACAGAGAAGTTGCGGATTAAGAAGTGGGGTGCATACATAGTTTGATGATTAAACGGCCGATGTATGTTGATCTGTAACTGCTGCAATGCAATGCTTATCTAATTCTCAAACTAGCAAAATAGAGTTGAACTAGTTGGAAGCTTGGAGCTATTTGCTGACTCATCCGAACAAAGATATTTGTTTTTACTTGTTATAATTATTTTAACGGGTTCCAAATTATGTGGTAGGATTGTTACACTATTTCCCCAAGTTTCAAATTATGTGGTACAACAACATAATCAGATGTGCATCATTGCTGCCTTGTTCAAATTTCGTTGACTCTACCTTCACCCCATTTGCAAAGTTTGTGTCCCGTAGCAGCGTAAGGACACACTACTAGTTTGATGTATGTATGCGTGCATGTGCGTGCTCGCGCACTCGCTCGCAAGCGATAGGATGATTTGGAGGCCATATAGCAAGGTGGTTTTGTGCTCACAATGACCTGCTTGTGCAAGAAATTTGTGCGATCAAGCTTGGCTAAATATTTGTGTGATCAAACTTAGCTAAATACCACGAAGTTGAATAAACTTTTGCCAATTTTGCAAGTTTTTGAGGAGCACATAGGCAAAAGATTCTTATGATCATGTTATCAAGAGTATACCTCATGATTTCCTTTGGGATGCTACGTTCTTTTGTTATTGGCATGTTCCTAACCTCTGTTTCATTTTGTAAGTCTAGCCCCTCGTAAAATTGATAAATAGGCCCTATGTCTTCCAAAATCCTGTCAACTGTGTCTTTTTCACCAACTAGCCAAAACAAACAATTTAACTTTGCTACATTTTTTCCAAGAAACAGAAGTTAAATTTCCACTTAGTACTCATTCTAGTATTTAAAATTAAACTGCATGCGTCAAATGCTACTAAGAATATGCATGTGAAATCAAAGACCAATCCATGAGATACAAGGAATGAAGGCTTTCAAAATAAACCAAATATTTTTTTCATCAAGATTTTGTAATTTCACATCTTTGCTTCCAAAAATTTAGCATCCTTTGTTAAATACGAGGCTTTGCTTTTTTTCACTTGTAGTTGCGTACACTTCCTGTTAAATTCATTGGATACTCCTAAGTTCCAAATAGGGATTAAGGGAATGCATTTCATATTTTGGATGTACCAGCCAACCTATTATAGTAAACATGTCGATTTTCTTGGCAACTATGCTCCTGGGGACATATGCTTACTAGGCAAATAAGTTGGGTATACAAGTAGAACCCTACTTCATCGAACATTTAGAATGATTCATTTCTTAAACCTATCCTAAAAGAATCCCAGTCTTACACCACAAAGAATTGGCGCAAGCTAAGGTGACATGAATTTTGGCATGGTGTGTGTTGCCGGATTATTGGGGCCGTTGTATTAAGGGCTTATTTGGTAGAGTTCTAGATCTCAGGTTTATCTGAGATCTGAAACTTGTAGAGGTAAAATAAAGTGAATTAAGTTTATATTTTTGATCTAAAATGTAAACAAGATGATCCATCTAAACACTCTTAATATACTCACAGCTCCAGTTTCACAGATCTAATGGAGCTAGGAATACCCAATTCCACCAGATCCACGGATCTGATGAAGCTAGAGCCCTACCAAACACACCCTAAATGTCGTTCATGGGCTTGACTTCCTGGTTGTTGAGCCGCATAGTCTGATTGTCTCAATATGACCAATTTCATATGATTTAATTTAACGGCAAAGTAGAAGCTTAAAGATATATATTGACCAAGCTAAAAACTTTTAAAGAAATAAACTTGCAAACGCAAATATAGTTAGCAAACATGGCGTGTTCTTGATGTTCACTCAGCAAATTTTGTTATCATTTGAAAGAAAAATACCAACTTTAAATTGACAAAATCAAATAAACAAAACGACAAACAATTTGGAAAACGTCTACTATCAACTTACCTTTGTTGCGTACACATCACTAACGGGTAACAAAAGGCCAAACATTTCGATTGATATTGCTGCTAAAGTCTAAACTAAACTATCAAAACAGTAGTCTCCAAGTCCTACATGCAAAACTGGAAGCAAATCCAACCTCTCAGGCCCATAAAAATTCACCAAAAAACCTAAAAAAAACCGTCCAAAACCAAAAGCAAGGAAATTTCCCACTGAAAAGAACAACGTCCCACGTGTCGACGTACTAGTGGCCCAGAAACCTGTGTAGAGACCTACTGGATAAGAAAGATCCCACCCCGAGCCAACCCAGACGAGCAACAGCCTTTCCTCACACTGCCCTTGCAATTACCGTTTAGCCCTCGCCGGCGGCACCGACCACCCGCCGCCGTATCCGGTGAAAGAGCTGGTAGTAGGACGAGGACTCTTCCATGGCGGCCATATCATCGATTCCCTTCGCTGCACTGCGCCAAGCCGCGGACTGGAGGCCGTCGACGGCGGCGGCCGCCATCTCCGTCGGCGTCGTGCTCAGCGTGAGGGCTCGGCGAGGCTCGCGCTCGGTGGTACGCTGCGTCGCCACAGCGGGCGGTGAGCTTGCTTGTGCTCTCTCAGCCTTGTTGGTTCGTGTGGCTTCGGTGTGAGACACTTAGTGCTTTGATTTGTTCATCTTTAGGTTAATCCGAGCCCAAAGTTGCAAAAAAGTTGCTTCTTTTTGCGAAACTTAGTGACAAGGTTTGGATATTTGTTTTTAATTCGTGCCTCTTCTACTTGGGGATGTGAGGATGGGGAGCTCGTCCAATTAAGCTGTTCGGGCTATAACAATACCTGCGTTTTTTATTGGTTTGTGGCTTTGTGCAATGAAGTTCTGATTTACGGCTATAGTCTGTGCTAATAGGGTGTTGTTTATACTACAAATGCCTGATGTTCAGCCATAGTCTTTGCCTGCTCTAAAAACAGAAGCTTTCTGTTTCTGGTGCAATAAGTTTCTGGAGTTCACTTTTGGAATGGTGAAATTTTTTGTGAATCGAATTAAGTCAGGTTCCTAGTCCTACTTCGTGTTGCTAGTGCTTTGGTAATGCAACTATGCAGTTTGCTCTGTTTAGATTGTTGAAATGCACGTCAACAGAACTGGCGCGATTAGCCAATTACATTCTCCAAAGAATCTCAATCTTGTAGAATATAAGTACGAGCTATTAATTTTTAGACTCGTGCCATCCATTGTAGAATGGAATTCTATGTAAGAACAAACCTGATTAATGATAAGAGGTTTCTTGGCTTACCATGTCTGCACAGTATGGGATTACCAATGGAAAGTAGATTGTGTTGTCGCTTAGAAGATGAACTGGTGCACAAAAAATTGGTTTTTCTCATTGGAACTAACGGTGAATTGGTGTGAATGAAATAAAGCTGCCAGATGCTTCTTTGTGCAAAAGTTCAACATATTCTTCATTTCATTCCATAAGTTCGTCATGTTGTTCTGCGGCTTCTGTTCTTTGTTATAATACTTGTTTCTTCTACTTTCAAATGATCTGCCAATCACTTGTCAAGCAATTGCTATTGGATCATGGTATATCCAAATATTTTTCGGTATACTCTGATCAAACAGGTTGGAACCAACATAGAGGTATAGAGCTTTGTGTACATAGCACAGCAGAACAAGTTATTGCTACAACCTGTTCATTTCTTCTGAATCTTGTACAGATATTCCACCTACTGTAGCAGAAACAAAGATGAACTTCCTCAAGTCATACAAGCGCCCTATCCCAAGCATTTACAGTACAGTCCTACAAGAACTTTTGGTGCAGCAACATCTAATGAGATACAAAAGAACCTATCAGTATGATCCTGTGTTTGCTCTTGGCTTTGTCACTGTCTATGACCAGCTCATGGAGGGGTACCCCAGCAAGGAGGACACAGATGCCATCTTCAAGTCATATATAACAGCGTTAAATGAAGACCCTGAGCAATACAGGTGCATATCATATCTCATATATGCTTTGAACCAGAGTCATGTTAACATCTAAGGCCCTGTTTGGAAACAATGTATTTTCATAGTTTCTAGACAATACCATAGTTTCTAAGAATACCATGGTATTTTATACCATGAGGTGTTTGGTTACCATGCCAAAAGCTCTGTATTAAAAACCATGGTTTGGTAGATACCATGGTATTTTTGGAGTATTTAAAACTCCACTCCAACCCAAAGTTTTCATGGTTTTGGCTAGCTTCTTGTCTATTTCCACTCAAATACCATGGTTTGTGATGTTGCATCCAAACAATTGGTAGTTCCAAGAAATACCATGGTTTTAAAAGAGTTTGGTAAAACCATGGTATTCATGACAAAACAATTGTAAACCATAGTATATCAAAACCATAGTTTTGAAATACATTGCTTCCAAACAGGGCCTAAGTGTTTTATATTACAGTATTGTTTTTCATATCCACACTCTGAATCTTCAAAATAATTTCACAAATTCATTGGTTCAAGTTGAATTGTTATAATTCTCAGCTGTCATTGGTTCAAAATAATTTCACAAATTCATTTTTTTTATCAACCTTGTTTTTTTTCTTAAAGAGTGGTTTTATCAACTTATGCTCCTTACGTCTGTTAAAATTTCCCTGTTCACACTAGTTATTGCTTACATGTTTTGTACTTTTGGGTGATTAGTTGCTCTGCTTTCTTGGCATCAATAAAAGTACAAGTTTTATTTGGTTACTGGTCCATTTGCTTTGTTGGCATCAATAAAAGTTTCTTTCCTTAGAAATTAACATTTATGTTTCAAACAATCATGTTTTGTATTCTCTGTCCAGAGCGGATGCACAAAAGATGGAAGAGTGGGCACGTTCCCAGAATGGTAACTCGTTAGTTGATTTCTCTTCCAGAGATGGAGAAATAGAGGCCATTTTGAAAGATATATCAGAAAGGGCCAAGGGTAAGGGAAACTTCAGCTACAGCCGGTTCTTTGCGGTTGGCTTGTTCCGTTTGCTTGAGCTCGCAAATGCAACAGAGCCAACAGTACTTGACAAGGTTGTTCTTGACATTATTAATTTTCTTTGCACATTTTTTTTATTAATTGTTGCTTCTCCCAAATTATGTTTCCTATTCCCATTTATGTTTGTTTCGCAAGTTTTTTGTCGGAAATGAACTAGTTTGTTAGTATTTTATTTTTGCCTGAGAACACAAAATTTTGCCTAAAGAGGGGCTGATTTGCATATAATCTCTAGTAACCATGATTTCTTTAGGATCTATGCAATTTTCTTTTCGAGAAAGCATAGATACACTGATCTTATTGTATTTTTTTATTGCAAGGCGGTCTTATTGTATTTGCGTAGCTTGCACTGTTGTACTGGCTTCCCCCAATCCCAAGTGTTGTTCTTCAATGGTTAAGGTTGCAAATATGCTAATTGTTATGGCATGTGATCATTCAAGTTTATAATGGTTTATGTGATTTCTGATGTTTCTTGAGCCGAAATAGAAAAAAACACTTACGGGGTTCAAGGTGTTTGCTTTGTACCGTGTCTCTTGGGGTATATCCAGATTTTTATGTGGGCGGAACCATTGAAGTTAGACTTCCTGTTACAAGCTTTGCTTGATCTTTATGTACTATGGCTATGGTGCACCCTTCTACCTAGTACAGTAGGGTAGCCTTGTAACTGCTTACTTCACTATTTTGTGCTTGTAATATTGTTTGTTGGTGTGTGGGCATGATAGACTGTCGTTTCTACATGGCCGTAGGTTATCATTTCGCATTGTCATTTTTGTGTGGCTTACCTCTATTTATTTCTTGTCTTTTTTGTTTATCTATCTTTGGATAATCAGAGGAAAGAACAGCTGCTACTAGCTTAATAATTTGGCATTGGGGTTGTCTGTGCCTTCAGTGTTCCCATACTGCTCAATAGAGAGATTCTAATAGGGTATACTTGGAAAGCATCTGTGAGGCATTCTAGCATATTTTTATCAAGTCATTTGTGCAATGTACAACAAACATTTCAGCAGATCATCTGAGCTGTTCAGGCAGTGTTTGCTGATGACATCAAAATGGAATGCACTCTTCATCTTTAGTTTGTTAAAATTACTGAAAGTACTGACTTTATTTTGTGCTTAATACTTAATAGCTTTGCGCTGCTCTAAACATCAATAAAAGAAGTGTGGATAGGGACCTTGATGTTTACCGCAACATACTCTCGAAATTGGTTCAAGCCAAGGAACTTCTCAAGGAATATGTGGATAGGTAATCTCCTATTCCAGCTGTAGATTCCTTTCACTTTTTTACTGTTCAAGTCTGAATGTGTTCATATAATGATGTCCTGCTAAGGCATGTGAGACGTTCATATTTTTACCTCTTTTTGCAAGGACTGACAATTGCTTTGTTTCTATTGCGTTCTTACACAATTTTACTGTGTTAGACTGTTTATATTAATGAATTTAACTGACCTAATTTGAACTTGGTTGGCAGGGAAAAGAAGAAGAGAGAAGAAAGATCAGAGGCCCCAAAGTCTAATGAAGCTGTTACAAAATTTGATGGAAACCTTTATTCTATGAGGCATTAACTCAGCCTTTCGCAAACGAGAGCTTTGCTGGATAACAGATATTAACAGTTACATCTGGACTGCGTTGAGAAACTATGGAGGTTTCCCTTTCACTACACGGACATCTTTTGCTACTCTTCATGTGGTGTAGTAATCTGCCGTAAAAGGATCCCGGATTATTTTTATTATTGAGCTCAATATTTTGTAATTTCTCCTTTTCTGTGTTCAATGTATCGTTTTCTTCACTTGTTTGACAATATGAACAGGTATGTGGGGATCAATTTTACTCACAAGCTGAGAAATGTAGTTCATCAGTATTTTATTGGCGAAAAGTTGAGATAGGCATGGTGTTCACTTATATGTTGTGGTGAAAATCAAATTAGTTGATGAATCGTTTATCTGAATCTGTATGTACCAGGCTCAATGGACTGGAAAATAGCTAAGGTGCAAAGGATATGGAACTAGATCGTTCTGTGCTGGATCCAACTATCCAAGTGCTTGAAAAATTGTTCTCCTTTACGTAAATGAATAAAGTAGCAATGTGGAATGCAACGTATCAGAAGTAAAATGTAACGAAAATCAGGGAGTTTTCAGATTCATGTATGAAAGGTTTTAACTTTAAAGCTCCCAAATGCACGAATTTCAAAGCAATGAAGTCGTAACATTGAGAAGCTAACTTGAGCATGGTACTTTGATTTGTTGGAATTGCTGCTGAAATCTACGCTCGACTTACTATCTTTTCCTGTTGACAAGTCAAACTCTTACATTATATATTGAAAGTAGTCGGTAAATCAAACTCTTAGCATTTCTAGAAGTGCTGTCCTAGCTACTGTAAAGATATGTACAATAGTTTGATGTGAATTGTATATAACTTTTGACATATACTATTTTAATTGATGTTCTAGAATATGTGCCGTCAAATGGCCACAAATATGTTTAAAACTATCTAGATTGATTACATAAAAATTATATCATTATATCTGTTGTTAAAAATACTTCTATAGTATTATAATCTATGTAGTAAGAGACAGAAGAGAGAGTTGTTGTCTCTTGTAAGAAAAACAACCGAACAAATGAAACACGGATATACAGATATCACGAAACACTGTTGTATGACTTGATGTCTTGGCAAACACCTTTTTTTTTCAAGCAAAAATTAAAAGATCATAGTGTTCTACAGAGACAACTTAAATGATAAGTCATTAGAGTAGTTGTCCTTAATTTTATTTCTAGATGACAGAGAGATATATATAAACAACAATGTCTCTAACATTATATTACATGCATGCGTTACTAAACCTGAGATATGTTTTTTACGAAGGACTGCAATGCAACGATGCATATATTTTGGGTGCCAAAACCACAAAATTGCCAAGATTATTTTACCAGATATTTCTCTGCCCAAGCAAGGCCACAGGTCACAAGCACTCCAAAGCCTGACTCCAATCCCAGCCCTCCACGTGTCACCAACGGCTGCCCCCCATCCATGCTCCATAGGACCATACAGATAAGACCAGGATAAGGCAGAGCCGATCGCGTCCGTCAGATAGATCACAGGCGCTCTGGCACCGTCCGATCTGCCACGCGGAGATAACTCCGGGAATTTCTTATAAGCACCCTATTTGTGCCCCCATGACGAGCCCTGAGCCCCTGACCACACACCACCACCGTGCTCCACCACCACCGCAGACACGCCGAGAAGGAGAGGGAGAAGCCATGGCCTCGTCGGTGGCCGCCGCGGCGAGCACGTTCCTCGGGACCAGGCTGGCTGACCCAGCGACGCAGAATGGGCGCATCGTGGCGCGGTTCGGGTTCGGCCGCAAGAAGGCGGCGCCGAAGAAGGCGGCGAGGACCTCGACCTCGGACCGGCCGCTGTGGTTCCCCGGCGCTGTGGCGCCGGACTACCTGGACGGGTCGCTGGTGGGCGACTACGGGTTCGACCCGTTTGGACTCGGGAAGCCCGCGGAGTACCTGCAGTTCGAGCTGGACTCGCTGGACCAGAACCTGGCCAAGAACGAGGCCGGCGGCATCATCGGCACCCGGTTCGAGCTCGGCGAGGTGAAGTCCACCCCGTTCCAGCCCTACACCGAGGTGTTCGGCCTGCAGAGGTTCCGCGAGTGCGAGCTCATCCACGGCCGCTGGGCCATGCTCGCCACCCTCGGCGCCCTCTCCGTCGAGTGGCTCACCGGCGTCACCTGGCAGGACGCCGGCAAGGTACGGACGCTGTCTCTCAATACATACATGAGCCTTCGGCCTCCATTATTGATGAACGATCTGCGTATGAGTATGACGGTGCATGGCGGCGTGCGCGCATGCAGGTTGAGCTGGTGGACGGGTCGTCGTACCTGGGGCAGCCGCTGCCGTTCTCGATGACGACTCTGATCTGGATCGAGGTGCTGCTGATCGGATACATCGAGTTCCAGCGCAACGCGGAGCTTGACCCGGAGAAGCGGCTCTACCCCGGCGGCTCCTACTTCGACCCGCTGGGCCTCGCGTCGGACCCGGAGAGGAAGGAGCGGCTGCAGCTGGCGGAGATCAAGCACGCCCGCCTCGCCATGGTCGGCTTCCTCGGCTTCGCCGTGCAGGCCGCTGCCACCGGCAAGGGCCCCCTCAACAACTGGGCCACCCACCTCAGCGACCCGCTCCACACCACCATCCTCGACACCTTCTCCTCCTCCTCCTCTTAAGGAGGCTAGCTCACCCGTCGATCGATCGATCGATCAATGTCTGCATATATGGACGATGAATGCATGCGTCGGTGTGCGTTCGTGCGTGGTTTAGTTTTGTGGTGAGCGAGAGAGGGTATGAAAGATCGATCCTTTCTTTGTTAATGGAGGTCTGATGATGACTTAGGAGAGTGACTGGGTCTTGGTTATTTGTAATATATGATGAACCAATGATGAATTAATGCATCCACTTGTACATCGATCTTGAGGTAATACCGTACATGCACGATAGTTGATCTGGTTAATTTTGCCGTGATCAGTCCTATGAATACAAGAATTCATCATGATTGTTGATTTTTATGAATAAGGTGGTAGTGCTAGCATCGATCCGTAGAGAAGCAGGAAGCAACAACTACTGGTTCCTAAAACAAGAGTCCATGTACACGTCCATTTTCAGGTTCATCTTATAGCAAGAACAGACATCGATCCGACTCCAACATGCAATCGGCTGGACAAAATAACAGCTAGAAACTTAGGTTTGCCATACATGCAAACGACTCGGACGACTAGATAACTTGCCATGCATGTTCAGCGTAAGGACTCGGACATGGACTCGACTTTAGCAAAAACATGATTACGTCTAACATATCACCCCGGCCCTAATCATGTTGCTTTGCTGCTTGATCTCTATGATACCGATCCAAGCGCGTAGATCCTAGAACTTAATGCCCCAAGTGGCTTAGTAAGAATATCCGCCAGCTGCTCCTCCGTGCTGACGTAATCCGTGACTTTCCTGGCGTCGACACACTCTCGGATGAAGTGGTACCGGTGTCAATATACTTGCTCAAGTCTTGAAAAACCGGATTCTTGATGAGTGATATTGCAGACTTATTATCAACGAGGAGCGTGGTGGTGATAGGTTCTCAGAACAATAAGTCGCGAAGCAAACAACAGAGCCATATCTCTTGGCACACCCGTGGCGGCGTGTTCGTCACAACAATGCACTTATGCTCGATGGTCGGAGCCTCCATGAATCTGCTCACGTAATCCACCGAGTAGGTGAGAGGACCACTACCTTCTACTTTTGCAAGCAAATGCTTCTGCGCCAATGCCGATGGGCCTCGGTCCATGGAAGAAGCAAAACACCAGCAGAGTTTGGCGTTGGCGGAAGGATTAGTGCTTGATTTGCTCAACTTGAGCCTTGCGACCCCCTGGCAGTGTGAAGCTCTGGTGTTACACATGTACACTGTATGATCAGAGTCACTTTGGTGAAACCCAAGTGATAGTAAGCTGCTATCCAACTTATCGTTCCACGTGTGCGACACTTGTCGAAGGCCATACAGTGCCTCCCAGAGCTTCAATACTTGGTGCTCGTGGCCTCCAACGGCAAAACCAGGTGGCTGAGTGACGTAGACATCCTCCTCGAGATCGCCGTTCAGGGAAGCCGACTTGACATCCATGTGGTGCACCTACTAACCATGATGCGTCATGAGTGCGATCAATAGGTGCACCAAATCCAGACATGCCACCAACGCGAACACTTCGTCGAAGTCCACGCCAAGGCACTGCACGTACCTCTTGGTGACCAGACATGCCTTGTGCTTGATTACGACACTCGGCACCATGTGAGTCTTTCTTCAATTTGTAGACCCACTTGAGTCTGATGGGACGATGGCCAGCAGGTAAATCAGTGAGCTTCAGCATACCATTTTTTTCGATGGACTCCATCTCGTCAAGCATTGTGTGACGTCAGCATTAGTGCGGCTTCACCTCTGAGAAGTTCATGGGCTCCTCTCTCGCTATGAGATACAGCTGTCGGTGTCGAGCTCATGTACCTCAGTGGTTTCGAGGATGTTCTGGATGGTTTGGTAGCGTCGTGGACCGTCATCGCTATTAGAAGGAGGCATGGCTGCCATCGGTGATGAGACAAACTCCACAGTCCCTCTCAACGAGCCTGGTGGTGGTGACGAGGGTTCTGTCGCAGATGATGGGGATGAAGGCTCGCCGGGGTGGACATGGTGGTCAGGTTGACACGCTTCATATTCGTGGGGATGACCGTGTACTCTATGGAGAAGGTGTCTCTGTCATCGTTGTTTGCCGCCACATCCCAGTTCCACATGGCCTCCTCTCAAAGATTACGTCACGTGTGACGTGTACACATTTAGCAACTAGATCGTAGACCCTGTATGCCTTGGATCCCTCTTCATAGCTAATGAACAGCATCGGCATACTGCGGTTGTTAAGTTTCTTCGAGTTGGGCTTGACAATCTTTACATGCGCCACACACCTAAAGACATGCAGGAAGTGCACATTCGACTTCTTGCCGTTCCACATCTCGTAAGGTGTCTTGCCGTCAAGACTGTGTGTGGGTGATCAATTGAGAAGGAAGACTGCTGCGGTGACTGCCTCACCCCAGAAGATTGACGGCATATTTATGGCTTTCAACATACTTCGCGCTTGCCACCACCGTTTGGTTGCGGCGCTCCACGACACCATTTTGCTGTGGAGAGTACAACGTCGTGAGATGCCGCTTGATGCCGCAATCAGCACAATATGTTGCAAACTCTGTGGAGGTGAACTCTTCACCTTGATCTGTTCTGAGCATAGCTTGCACCCGGCATCGATCTCAGCGCTTGCCTGGAAACGTTGGATGGCCGCCGGTGCCTCGTCCTTTGTGGTGAGGATCAACCACATGTAGCGGCTGCAGTCGTCAACAAGTAGCATTTTTCGCTTGGTGTCGGTAGTGAGATCAAGCTACATAGGTCACCGCGCACAAGATCGAGCAACTTGTCTGTGCGATACTTGGCCTCCTTCAGGGATAGGACTTGACGTTGCATCCTAGCCAAGCACCCATCACACAATTGATCCACCATCAATGTGTGGTAAATCTCGCACCATGCATTGGGATGAGAGCATGCACAGTGAGGAAAAGTTGAGATGCCCGTACCGGGCATGCCAACGCCATGCCTCGCCATCGCGCTGGGCACACAGACATATAGGTTGCGTGAGGTCAAGGTTAAACACATAAAGCTAACTCGTATTGCGCTTTACCTCAGCGAGCAGTTGATGACAGTGATCTCGAATGCTCATGTAGTCACCCTTTATGCATATCTCGCATCCGTTTTCGTCCAGCTGCCCAAGACTAATGATGTGGCTACGGAGACAGGGAATGAAGTAGACACCCATTAGCACATGGTGTTCACCGTTGTGGCACGTGAACAACACCATGTCTCGATCGCAAATGTCAACCATCGAGTCATCACTGAAACAGATAGTGCCCTTTACACTGTCATCGAGCTCGACAAACACTGTTTATCATCGGTCATGTGGCTACTTGCCTCGGTATCAAGATACCAAGCGAGGTCATGGTGATTGTCTTCACCCCCAAGGAAAACCTGGGCATGCTCCTCATGGAGGTGTATCTCACTAATGGCATGCACATGTTTCTCGGTCACAAGTGTCCACATGCGCCATGAGTAGCGCTGGTGTAACATTGTCAACTTGCATCAAGTCGCCTCCTTACGCTTCTTCTTGCGGCAAAACCTGACCCAATGGCCTAGCTTACAGTAGTACTACCTGCGATTGCATGTCGTGTGAGGATTGTCCTTACCATGACCTCGTCTGTCATTTCAGTGTCAATTGTCGTTCCTGCCGTCGTTGCCAGTGATGAACGATCCATCCTACTCACGCTTACATATGTACGCGAGCCACTCTTCTTCGGATAGCAGCAAATGCTCGCCTTTGAAGATGTCTCCCTTTGAAGCCTTATACGGAAGAAAATGCAGAACACCACTTCTTTGGGATTAGGTTGGAGTAGGTCAGCTTTTTGGGCCAAATATAATTAATGATGCAAAAGAGAAAGTTAGAGTTATAAAGGAAAGGCTTAAATTAGCTCAGTACAGACATAAAAGCTATGTCGATAACCGTCGAAGGGAACTAGCATTTGAACCAGAGACCATGTGTATCTTAGGGTTACTCTCCTCAGAGGAGTAAAAAGATTTGGAAACAAAGGAAAATTGGCACCAAGGTATGTGGGTCCATACCCGATTTTCACAAGAAAAGGAGAGGTTGCCTATCAGTTGAGCCTACCAGTTGAGTTATTTGGAGTACACAATGTCTTCCATGTGTCTCAATTTAAGAAATGCCTCCGAGTACCTACTGAACAAGCATAGCTAGAAGCCATCAATCTACAAGATGAATCGATCTATAAGGAGCATCCAATCAGAATTCTTGAGATAGCTGAGTGTGTTACATGGAGTAGAACCATTCGATTCTGTAAAGTGCAATGGAGCAATCATTCAGAAGAGGAAGCTACGTGGGAAAAGGAAGAAGAATTAAAGTCGGAGTATCCCAACCTATTTGTTAACCAGTCCGAATCTCGAGGTCGAGATTCCTTTTAAGGGTGGTAGGTGTCGATGGGTGTGACCGACAATGAAGAAGAGGGAGAGGGGCAAGGCAGAAGATCTAGGTCTGATGGTAATGCAAGACACGGAGCGATTTTTACCCAGGTTCGGGCTCTCCAATGGAGATAACACCCTAGTCCTGCATTCGGTGTTCTTAGTGTAAGTATGAGTGTTCTTGATTACAAGTTCTCTATTACCCATCTCCCCCTTTGTCTAGGGTTCCTTCTATATACACCGACCAGTGCCGCGCTGCTAATGGGGTTTGGGGCGTGCAGAGAAGCGGCGGAGGCGATTGGGGGCAGCGGGAAGGCGTCTGTAGTGGCTTGACCAAGCACTGATAGCATGCAGAGCTCCGCCCAGATTCTTGAATCTTGTGGTACTGTCTACCTACTCCTATCGCTTGCACCCCCCGGTCTTCTTTTGTCTGACACAGCTGAAGCCTTCCAGAAGCTCCTCTTTTTACTTGGTTGGGCCAGCCCACCCCCATGGGCTGATCAGTCGGCCCGTTAACTAGATACCTGGTCTCATAGCTTCCACAGTAGCCCCCGAGTGCTTCGTGACTGAGCCGTCCCCTTCAGGTCCACCTTGCACTCGCCGCGATGCTCTCCCATCATCGTATTGCTCGGAGGGGAGGTCGCGAGGACTCATTGCCGCTAACTTTCCGGCGGTCAGAGTTGCTCGCTTCGCCATGGCCTTGATGATCGGTTTTCTCGTGAGATATATTCGTCTCTTGGCCGAGCGGTACCAGTCGTAATGACAATTGGCTCATTGTGGGCGTCATCGGATTGGTTTAATGATGCCTAAGCCCGATCTTGTCGGAGCGTGGCGTGGCCCGTGAATGGAGCGCACTATTGTTTGGCTCTTGGTCGAGTG
>JAYEVE010001412.1:0-29845 GCA_036346375.1 Guadua angustifolia
GGCAACCCGGTGCATTTTGGTGTGTTTAAACTCGGTGCAAACTTTCTAAAATCCACTGTTGGATCTTGATTTGCACGAAATTAACATCAAAGCGAAATTGACCGAAACAAACTCCAACAAGGCCGACAACACTTACGAGGACAATCCGGTGTGTCTTGGGTGTTTTGCCAGAAGCTTTCATAAATTCCACTTGTGCGGATCTGGTTTTAATGAAATTAACACTAGAGTGAAATCGGCGAAACAAGCTCCAATGAGACGACGACACATAGGAGTGCAACCGGTGCATTTTAGGGTGTTTAGCTCGGTGCAAACTTTCACAGAATCCACTGTTAGGATCTCAACATGCGAAACTAACTATCAGGCGAATTCAGCGAAACAAGCTCCCACTAAACCGACACACTTACGAGGGCATTAGGTGTGTCTTGGCGTGTTTAAGCTTGAGGCATACATTCATAAAGTCCACTTGTTTGGATCGGTTTGAATGAAATTAAACGAGCGAAATCAAGCAAAACAAGCTCCAATGAGACCGGCGACCCATAGGAGTGCAACCCGTGCATTTTAGGTGTTTTGCTCGGTGCAAACTTTCACTAAATCCACTGATTGGATCTCGATTTGCGAAATTAACATCAGCGAAATTGAGCGAAACAAGCTCCAACAAGACCACAACAACACTTACGAGGGCAATCCGGTGTGTCTTGATGTTTTTCCTTGAAACTTTCATAAAATCCACTTGTTGGGATCGATTTGAATGAAATTAACACTAGAGTGAAATCAATGAAACAAGCTCAATGAACCGGCGACACATAGGAGTGCAACCGGTGCATTTTGGAGTGTTTAGCTCGGTGCAAACTTTCACAAAATCCACTGTTAGGATCTTGATTTGCACAAAATTAACATCAAAGCGAAATTGGCCAAAACAAACTCTAAGAAGATGGAAACCCAACACTTACGAGGGCAATCCGGTGTGTCTTGAGTGTTTGCCGAAGCTTTCTAAAGTTCGTTTGTTCGGATCGGTTTGAATGAAATTAACACGGAGCGAAATCGGCGAAACAAGCTCCAATGGGACGGCGACACATTGGAGTGCAACCCGATGCATTTTTGAGTGTTTCACTCGGTGCAAACTTTCACGAAATACACACTTGAGGATCTCGATTTGCGAAACTATTATCAAAGAGCAAATTAGCAAAACAAGCTCCCATAAAACCGACAACACTACGAGGCATTCGGTGTGTCTTGGCGTGTTTAAGCGGGGCATACATTCATAAAATCCACTTGTGCGGATCGGTTTGAATGAAATTAAAACCAGGCGAAATCGGTGAATCAAGCACCAATGAGACCGGCGACCCATAGGTGTGCAACGGTGTATTTAGGGTGTTTCGTTCGGTGCAAACTTTCACAAAATCCACTGTTAGGATCTCTACTTATGCGAAATTAACATCAAAGAATTCAGCAAAACAAGCTCCCCAATACCGACAACACTTACGAGGGCATTCATTGTGTCTTGAGTGTTTAAACCGAGGCATAAATTCATAAAGTCCACTTGTTCGGATCGGTTTGAATGAAATTAACACCGGCGAAATCGGCGAAACAAGCTCTAATGAGACGGCGACACATAGGAGTGCAACCCGTTGCATTTTGAAGTGTTTAGCTCGTGCAAACTTTCACAAAATCCACTGTTAGGATCTTGATTTGCGAAATTAACATCAGCGAAATTGACCAAAACAAACTCCAACAAGACCAACAACTCATAAGAGGGCAATCGGTGTGTCTTGGTGTTTTGCTTGAAACTTTCATAAAGTTAACTTGTTGGGATCGGTTTGAATGAAATTAACACCATAAGCGAAAGCAGCGAGACAAGCTCCAATGAGACCGTGACACATAGGAGTGCAACCGGTGCATTTTGATGTGTTTACGCTCGGTGCAAACTTTCTAAAAATCCACCTGTTCAGATCTTGATTTGCACAAAATTAACATCAAAGCGAAAGTGATCGAAACAAACTCCAACAAGTCCGACAACACTTACGAGGACAATCCGGTGTGTCTTGGTGTTTTGCTTGAGAAACTTTCATAAATTCCACGTGTACGGATCCTGGTTTTAATGAAATTAAGACTAGAGTGAAATCGGCGAAACAAGCTCCAATGAGGCCGGTGACACATAGGAGTGCAACCGGTGCATTTTAGGGTGTTTAAGCTCCGATGCAAACTTTCACAAAATCACTGTTGGGATCTCAACATGCGAAACTACTATCGGCGAATTCAGCGAAACAAGCTCACAAAACCGTCAACACTTACATTAGGGCATTCGGTGTCTTCGTGTGTTTAAGCCGAGAACACTTTTCATAAAGTCCACTTGTTAGGATCGGGTTTGAATGAAATTAAAACGAGGCGAATCGAGCAAAACAAGCTCCAATGAGACCGGCGACCCATAGGAGTGCAACAGGTGCATTTAAGATGTTTAGCTCGGTGCAAACTTTCACTAAAATCCACTGTTAGGATCTCGATTTGCAGGAAATTAACATCAAAGCGAAATTGGTAAGAAACAAGCTCAACAAGACGAGACAATACTTACGAGGGCAATCCGTTGTGTCTTCTTAGTGTTTTTTCCTTCGAGAAACTTTCATAAAATCCACTTGTTCGGATCTCGATTTGCACAAAATTAACATCAAAGCGAAATTGACCAAAACAAACTCCAAGAAGACCAGCGACACTTACGATGGCAATCCGGTGTGTCTTGGTGTTTTTACCGAGAAAACTTTCATAAAGTCCGTTTGTTGAATCGATTTGAATAGAAATTAACACGAGGCGAAATCGGCGAAACAAGCTCCAATAGGACCGGTGACACATAGGAGTGCAACCAGTGCATTTTAGTGTTTACGCTCGGTGCAAACTTTACAAAATCCACTGTTAGGATCTCGATTTGCGAAACTATTATCAAAGCGAAATTCGAAACAAGCTCCCATAAAACCGACAACACTTACGAGGTATTCGGTGTGTCTTGGCGTGTTTAACCGGGGCATACATTCATAAGTCCTCTTGTTCGGATCGGTTTGAATGAAGTTAAAACCAGAGAAATCGAGCGAAACAAGCTCCAATGAGACCGGCGACCCATAGGTGTGCAACCGGTGCATTTTCAGAGTGTTTCATTCGGTGCAAACTTTCACAAAATCCACTGTTGGGATCTCTGCTTATGCGAAATTAACATCAAAACAAATTCAGCGAAACAAACTCCCAATCACAAACAACACTTACGAGGCATTCGGTGTGTCTTGAGTGTTTAACCGGGGCATTCATTCATAAAGTCCACTTGTTGGGATCGGTTTGAATGAAATTAACACTTTCGGCGAATCGGCGAAAAAACTCAATGAGACCGGCGACACATAGGAGTGCAACCCGTTGCATTTTGGAGTGTTTCGCTCGGTGCAAACTTTCACAAAATCCACGTTAGGATCTCAACATGCGAAATTAACATCAAGCGAATTCAGCAAAAGAAACAAGCTCCAATCTGACAATACACTACGAGGGCATTCGGTTGTGTCTTGGTGTTTAGCCGAGGGCATACTTTCATAAAGTCACTTGTTGGATCGGTTTGAATGAAATTAACACTGTCGAAATCGGCAGAAACAAGCTCCAATGAGACCGGCGACACATAGGAGTGCAATCCGGTGCATTTTGGTGTTTACGCTCGGTGCAAACTTTCACAAAACCACATTGGGATCTTGATTTGCGGAATTAACATCAAAGCGAAATTGGCCAAAACAAACTCAACAAGACCGACAAACACTTACGAGGCAATTCGGGTGTGTCTTGGTGTTTACTTGAGAAAACTTTCATAAAGTTAAACTTGTTGGGATCCGGTTTGAATGAAATTAACACGAGTAAACAAGCGAAACAAGCTCAATGAGACGGCGACACATAGGAGTGCAACCGGTGCATTTTGGAGTGTTTAAGCTCGGTGAAACTTTCAAAATTCCACTGTTCGGATCTTGATTTGCATGAAATTAACATCAAAAGCGAAATTGTAGAAACAAACTCCAACAAGATGACAACACTTACGAGGGCAATCCGGTGTGTCTTGATGTGTTTAACCGAGAAACTTTCATAAATTCCACTTGTGGGATCGGTTTTAATGAAATTAACACTATAGTGAAATCGGCGAAACAAGCTCCAATTAGGCCGCGACACATAGGAGTGCAACCCGGTGCATTTTTAGGATGTTTAAGCTGGTGTTAAACTTTCACAAAATCACTGTTCACAAAATCCACATTAGATCTAAAGTCCACTTGTTGGGATCACGGTTTTAATGAAATTAACACTAGAGTGAAATCGTGCGAAACAAGCTCCAATGAGACCGCGACACATAGGAGTGCAACCCGGTAGCATTGCAGTGTTTACGCTCCAGTGTAAACTTTCACAAAATCCACTGTTAGGATCTCAACATTACAAAAATAATTTGACGAACTCATGAAAACAAGCTCCCTAAAACCGACAACACTTATGAGGGCATTCGGTGTGTCTTGGAGTGTTTCACTTTGGGGCATACATTCATAAAGTCCACTTGTTGGGATCGGTTTGAATGAAATTAAAACGAGGCGAAATCGGCGAAACAAGCTCCAATGAGACCGGTGAACATAGGAGTGCAACCGGTGCATTTTGGAGTGTTCGCTCGGTGCAAACTTTCACAAAATTCACCTATTAGGATCTCTGTTTATGCAGAAATGAACATCAATGAATTCAAAGAAACAAGCTCCCAACTGAAACCAACAACTTACTACAGAGGCAATCGGTGTGTCTTGGTGTTTAAGCTTTAGGGCATACATCATAAAGTCCACTGTTGGATCGGTTTGAATGAAATTAACACAAGCGAAATCGAGTGAAACAAGCTCCAAGAGACCGGCGACACATAGGAGTGCAACCGGTGCATTTTGGAGTGTTTCGCTCGGTGCAAACTTTCACAAAATCCGACTGTTCGGATCTCGATTTGCACAAAATTAACATCAAATTGAAATTGACCAAAACAAACTCCAAGAAGGCCGACAACACTTACGAGGGCAATCGGTGTGTCTTGAGTGTTTTTGCTCGAGAAACTTTCACAATGTTAGTTTGTTGGATCGATTTGAATGAAATTAACACAGGCGCTAATCGGCGAAACAAGCTCCAAGAGGACGGCGGCACATAGGAGTGCAACCGGTGCATTTTAGGATGTTTAACTCGGTGCAAACTTTCACATAATCCACTGTTGGGATCTCGATTTGCGAAACTATTATCAAAGCGAAATTAACCTAAACAAGCTCCAACAAAGCCGACAACACTTACGAGGCATTCGGTGTGTCTTGGCGTGTTTAAGCGGGGCATACATTCATAAAGTCCACTTGTTGGGATCGGTTTGAATGAAATTAAAACCGAGGCGAATCGGCGAATCAAGCTCCAATGAGACCGGCGACCCATAGGTGTGCAACCGGTGCATTTTGGTGTTTTCGTTCGGTGCAAACTTTCACAAAATCCACTGTTCGGATCTCTTATGCGAAATTAACATCAATGCGAATTCAGCGAAACAAGCTCCCCAATCACCGAAACACTTACGAGGGCATTCGGTGTGTCTTGGTGTTTAAGCCAAGGGCATACATTCATAAAGTCCACTTGTTGGGATCGGTTTGAATGAAATTAACACGAGCGAAATCGGCGAAACAAGCTCCAATGAGGCCGGCGACACATAGGAGTGCAACCCGTTGCATTTTGGATGTTTAGCTCGGTGCAAACTTTCACAAAATCCACTGTTGGGATCTCAACATGCGAAATTAACATCAGCGAATTCAGCGAAACAAGCTCCCCTGTCGACAACACTTACGATGGCATTCGGTGTGTGTCTTGAGTGTTTCTCTTGGAGCATACATTCTTAAAGTCCACTTGTTGGGATCGGTTTGAATGAAATTAACACAGTCGAAATCGGCGAAACTAAGCTCCAATGAGACCGGCGACACATAGGAGTTAACGAATACCTAGAACATAGAGTACCCCCATCGGCCCAGGGAGAAGCTTATGGGCATGCCATGCTTTCAGGCCACAAACAAAGCCACCTTTCGAGGCCACGACTTGAGGCCAATCTAACCCAGAAGAAGGGAGCCAGCCAAGCACTAATAAGTCGGACGCCCTCAGAAACAACACTCCAAGCTCCGGCTGGAAGGCCGACCGACCGCCCGGCCACCTTGAGAAGCGCTCGGTTCCGACAAAACCGTGAGCCGGTCGATCCGACCGGCGCTACAAGACCGGCGCCCTCGAGAACTCACGGCAGCAGCGACCCAGGGCCGACCCGACCAATGGGTCGGACCGATCAACCAGCAGACAAGCTTTCGGATCATCTTCACCAAGAAACAAGCGTCAAATCGTCGAGAACCGGCCTAAGGCGGTCACCTAAAGTGGCCGATTCGGGCGGTTAAATCCTGATCGGCGGGGGCAGGGCTTCGTACTTCCCAAAAGCGGTTCCCAGTGACACCTCGGCGTCGCTTGCGACCTTACTGTGCGAGAGGCAGTGCGACCGTTCGAAGAGCGGATGAGGAGCGTCGCCTGGCCTCCTCCTTAACCACGGGGCGTGCACCTACCGTCAAGGTCAAGTCCGGCAACAGAGTTTCTGAGGCAAAAAGCTGGACTCCTAAGTAGGGAAGCCTCCACATTTCCATTTGCACACTCCCGTGTAACCTCCAGCGTAACCCGCCTCCTAGGCTATAAGGAGGCATGGCCCCTCGGGCGGAGGGAGGAAGAATATGGCGATCAAACATAGCACCCGAACTACATTACATGTGCCTCCCAAGCAACCCCCAATGCACAAGGTGCTCTGAGCGAAGCTTCGGCCCTTGCTTCGTAACTGGCTGCAACCCAGTTCACGGGATCAATAACATCAAACCACCTCAGCCAGTGGAGTAGGGGCGTTACGCGAACCCGATTATAAATCTTGGACCTCCTTTTTTGGTCTAACCATTCAAGAAGGAGGCGGGGCCGCAGTAGCCCTCTAGACCTACAAATTTACTTGCGGTTCTCGAAACAAGCGGGTGTGTGCAACCGGTGCATTTTCGGAGTGTTTCGCTCGGTGCAAACTTTCACAAAATCCACATTAGGATCTCGATTTGCACGAAATTAACATCAAACGAAATTGACCAAACAAACTACAACAAGGCAAACAACACTTACGAGGGCAATCCGGTTGTCTTGAGGTGTGTTTGCCGAGAAACTTTAATAAAGTCCACTTGTTGGATCTGGTTTTAATTAAATTAACACGAGGCGAAATCAGCGAAACAAGCTCCAATGAGACCGGCGACACATAGGAGTGCAACCGGTGCATTTTGGTGTTTAAGCTCGGTGAAACTTTCACAAAATCCACATTAGGATATCAACATGCGAAATTAACATCTAAGCGAATTCAGCAGAAACAAGCTCCTGTCTGAAACAACAACTCTCCAGGGCAATCGGTGTGTCTTGAGTGTTTCACTTAAAGCGAACTTTCATAAAGTCCACTTGTTGGATCGGTTTGAATGATAATTAACACCGAGTAATCGAAGCGAAACAAGCTCCAACGACAACTGGCGACACTTAGGAGTGCAACCGGTGCATTTTGTAGTGTTTACGCTCGGTGCAAACTTTCACAAAATCCACTGTTGGGATCTCAACTTTTATGAAATTGACATCAAAAGCGAATTCAGCGAAACAAACTCCCAATACCCACAACACTTGCGAGGGCAATCGGTGTGTCTTGAGTGTTTTGTACGTGAGAACTTTCAAAAGTCCACTTGTTGGATCGGATTTAATGAAATTAACAATCGGAGAATCGAAGCGGAGCAGGCTCCATTGAGACCGGCGACACATAGAAGTGCAACCGGTGCATTTTGATGTGTTTAGCTCCGGTGCAAACTTTCAAGAATCCACTGTTGGGATCTCAACATGAGCGAAACTAACATCAGCGAATTCAGCGAAACAAGCTCACAAAAACAACACTTACGAGGGCATTCGGTGTGTTTTGGAGTGTTTAACCGGGGCATACATTCATAAAGTCCACTTGTTGGATCGGTTTGAATGAAATTAACACGAGGCGAAATCGGCGAAACAAGCTCCAATGAGACCGGCGACACATGGAGTGCAACCGGTGCATTTTGGAAGTGTTTCGCTCGGTGCAAACTTTCAAAAAATCCACATTGGATCTCGATTGCAGAAATTAACATCAAAGTGAAATTCACCAAAACAAGTCCAAAGACCGAAACAAAACTTACGAGGGCAATCGTGTGTCTTGAGTGTTTTTGCTTGAAACTTTCATAAAGTCCACTTGTTGGATCTGGTTTTAATGAAATTAACACTAGAGTGAAATCGGCGAAACAAGCTCCAATGAGACAAGCGACACATAGGAGTGCAACAGAACATTTTAGCGGTGTTTACGCTCGGTGCAAACTTTCACAAAATCCACTGTTGGGATCTCAACATGCAAAATTAACATCAGCGAATTGAAAAACAAGCTCCCTGTCTGAGACAACACTTACGAGGGCAATCCGGTGTGTCTTGGAGTGTTTGCTTGAGAAACTTTCATAAAGTCCGCTTGTTGGATCTGTTTTTAATGAAATTAACACTAGAAAATCAGGCCAAACAAGCTCCAATGAGACCGGCGACAAATAGGAGTGCAACCGGTGCATTTTCGAATTGTGTTTAGCTCGGTGCAAATTTCACAAAATCCACTGTTCGGATCTCAACATGCTGAAATAAACATCAAGCGAATTCAGCGAAACAAGCTCCCTGTCTGAAACAACTCTTAGAGGGCAATCCGGTGTGTCTTGGGTGTTTAGCTCGGTGCAAACTTTCACAAAATCCACTGTTAGGATCTCAACATGCGAAATTAACATCAAAGCGAATTCTCTGAAACAAGCTCCACAATACCGACAACACTTACGAGAACGCTTCGAGGAAAACCTTTGCAGGCGGTAGTGCCGATCTCTGAAAGGTACTCTTGTTTCTCTTTTTTTGGATCGATACCTACTAAGGACTTGACTCAATTCGAAGCATAGCTGTGATCAAAGCGTACTTCGAACTCGAAACTCTAAGGGTAGAAACTAAAGACCAACAACCTTCGCAAACAGCAAGTAAGATTCAACAAGCGGAGAACTTCGCTTGATAAAAGCAAGGCACAAAAGTATTGAATGACGGAAGAACAAATCTTGTTTTTTTTTTGGTGGGGCAAATTTTACGGACTCTAGGTAAGCATAAATTGATAGGAGATCTCACCGAAGCAACCTTGAGCTACGATACCACTTGATATGGAATTGGGCGTCGATCTTTCGATGAGAATAGGTAGCGTCGATTTGGTGGAGGGCGAAGTTGGCGCCGACTACTAGCGAACCGCGTTGCGCCTTAGCGACCGATACACCACCCTCACGAAGGTTATTGATCTGGCGTAAGGCCGACAACCCTGACCACGAAGGTCTTTGTTCCTGCAAGCAATCGAAGAACTAGCAAGAACAAGAGATAACAAGCAACTCAATTGCGAATATGAGCGTGGATTGGTTACGAAGCAAGAACACTTGAAATTGGGGTTCGATGACAAGTGGCGGGCGGTCCTAGTGACCTTGGCAGTACAAAGCGGTAGCAATGGCTAACCTAATCTAACAAAACCGAACCCTAATTATGGTGGCGGCTGGCTATTTATAGTCCAAGGGCATGCTTTACCAGGCCTTAACGTGGGCCTAACTAATGCAACTCGGATTAGGAGACCCGCAGCCAAACTGACTCGGACAGGAAAAATAGTCTCCATTGTTTTGCAGTTTCCTGTTGACTCGGAAGGAATTTGAAGGTGATTTTTGATCCGTTTGAAAGAGGATGAGCAGATCTTTCAATCCTGTACTCGTGGGCCTCCAGAAGTGCTCTGTATCAAAAGTTATGAACATTTGAAGTTTATGCTGTCTGCGAGTCCGAATCTGACTTGGAGTTCCTTCAAGCCTCCGACTTGGATTCGAGTCTCTTTGCACTTGGTGGTTCTTCCCCCTGGTTCCTAATAAGAATAACCTAATCACAAGAATTAAATAGCATTCCATTCACTAAGTCATTAGTAGGAACACTTAGGAACGACTTCACCTGATAATTTAATTTGCATGCACGAGCTTGAGTGAGTGGTCCTTGTACATTTTGGTGAGATGAGTTAGCGCTGGTTGTATCCGTTGTAGAGATGTCCTCATCATCCTCCTCTTGAAATGGAGTAAGTCCTCGACTCAAGCTCATCTTCATCACCCATATGCGGCTTCAAATCAGCAACATTGAAAGAATTGCTACGCCCGTGATCTGCAAGAGCAAATCAAGCATGCATTATCATTTATCTTAGCAAGAACTTTAAAGGACCATCGGCTCTAGGCATCAATTTGATTTTTTACAAATCGAGAAACCTATCCTTTCTCAAGTGCAACCAAACAAGATCTCGGGTTCAAAAGTTAATTCCTTTCTACCACGATTACAGCAGCTCTATATTTAGCATTCATCGCTCAATATTATCTTTAGTAGTCTCATGCAATTTCAGCACAAATTCAGCACATTGAGCGGCATCTAAATTTACTCTTTAGAACAAGGTAAAGGTAAAATATCAATAGGTGCGAGGTTAAAACCATATACCACGGAAAGGAGTCATCTTGGTAGTAGAATGCAATAGGCGGTTTGTAGGCAAACTCCACATAGAGGTGACACTCTTCCCACATCTTCAAATTTTTCTTCAAAATGGCTCATAACATTGTGAACAACGTTAGGTTAACAACTTCAGTCGGCCATCGGTTTGAGGATGACATGTAGTAGAAAACAAAAGCTTGGTGCGAGTTTCTTCCAGCGTCCATAAAAATGACTCGAAAATTTTGCATCTCGGTCTAACACAATTGTGGAAGGCACTCCATGTGGCGAACTATCTCACTGAAAAATAAATCGGCAATGTTTGTAGCATCATCGCTCTTATGACAAGGTATAAAATGTGCCATCTTAGAAAACCTATCACGACAACAAATATGCTATCCCTTCCCTCTTTGTCCTAGGCGGGCCTAAAACAAAGTCCATTGAAATATCCTCCCATGGAACACTAGGAGCAGGAAGAGGCATATATAAACCATGTGGGTTGATCGTGACTTAGCTTTATTGCGAGGTAGAACAGCGAGACATAGCACTCCCATCGAGCCTCATTTTTTGGCCAATAAAAATGGTTGGCCAACACATCCTCCGTTTTCTTTACACCAAGTGACCCATCGGTCCTCCCCATGCGCTTCTGAAGTAACAACAATCGAACAGAGATCCGGTGGAATGCATAGCTTGTTAGAAACGAAACACAAACCCATCATTAATAATGAACTTATTCCAAACTCTTCCTTCCTTACAATTTAGCAAAACATCTTGAAAATCAGCACATCATCGCATATTGCTCTTTAATTGTTTCCAAGCCAAAGATTTTAGAGTCTAGTTGTGAAAGCATGCTATATCGTCAGATAAAGCATCAGACAATAACATTTTCCTTCCCTTCTTGTGTTTGATAACATAAGGAAAAAGACTCAATGAATTCTACCCATGTTGCATGCCTTCGGTTCAATTTATTTTGGCTCACGAATGTGCTTCAAGGATTCATGATCGAGAATGTATAACAAACTCTTTGGGCCACAAATAATGTTGCCAAGTCTCTAATGTTAGAACTAGTGCATACAATTCCTTATCATAAGTGGAATAGTTCAAGCGAGGCCCGATAATTTCTCCTTTGAAATAAGCAAGCTGGCTTACCTTCTTGGATCGACTACGCCGCCAATCCCGATACCACTAGCATCACACTCAAGTTCAAAAGTCTTACCAAAGTCGGGAGTTGGAGCGGTGGTGCATGAGTCGACTTCTCTTTCAACAAGTCAAAGGCATCTTCATGTGACTTGCCCCATTGGAAAACCACGCATTTCTTGCACAATTCATTCGATTAGTGCAGCAATTGTCTTGAAGTCTTTCCGAAGCGCGATAGAATCACCGCAAGTCGAGAAAACTCCACACTGTGTGTGTTTTAGGAATTCGGCCAACTCTGAATTGCCTCAACCTTGGCTTGATCAACTTCAATTCCTTGTGGTGTAACAACATAGCCAAGAAAAACAACTTCGTCGATGCAAAATGTGCACTTCTCAAGGTTACCAAATAAGCGTGCATCTCGTAAGGCATCAAAAACAGACCTTGCAGATGAGCAAGATGTTCCTCTAAAGATTTGCTATAGATCAAGATATCATCAAAGTATACCACCACAAATCTACCAATGAAAGCACGCATAAAACTTCATTCATTAGTCTCATGAAAGTGCTAGGTCGCGTTAGTCAATCAAAAATCACCTAACCACTCATATAGGCCGAACTTAGTTTTGAAGGCTGTTTTCCATTCATCTCCTAATTTCATGCGGTTGGTGGTAACCACTCATAAATCAACCTTAGAGAACATAGTAGAGCCACTTAATTCATCAAGCATATCATCTAACCTAGGAATAGGATGGCGATATCTAATTGTAATGTTATTGATTGCTCTACAATCCACACACATGCGCCATGATCCATCCTTCTTAGGAACTAAAAAAAGCTGGAGCAGCACAAGGACTAAGAGAGATTCACACGCATACCCTTTGTCAAGTAGTTCTTGCACTTGGCGTTGTATCTCCTTAGTTCTTCGGATTAGTCCTATATGGCGCTCGATTGGGCAGCGATGCTCGAGGAATGAGGTCAATCGATGCTCAATCCCTCGAATTGGTAGCAAACCTGGTGGAGCGATCCTTGGGAAAAACATCGGCATACTCTTGCAAAAGGTTAGTCATAGCGAGAGGCAAAAGCAGCAAATATCTTCTCAAGTGAAACAATGCATCCTTGCAAACTAAGGCATAGCAAAGCAGATTCATCAACAAGTAGTTCCTTCACATCAGATTTGGCGGTGAAAACATGCACCTTTCAACAATCTCATTTTGTTATCTGGCAGAACTAGAAGTTTTCTTTTTAGCATTTTCATCAATCTTTTGCTTACTAGCTCTAGCAATGTCCTCCTTAAGAATGGAATCGGGGTCATAGGATGCAATACAATCTTCCTTCCCTTATGCACAAAATCTCTTGGTTGGTTCTACCATTATCTTGTGAACTTTTATCTTATTGCCATGGTCTACCTAACAATATGAGAACATGCTTGCATAGATGCGACATCACATTGACAAAATCATGGTAGGAACCAATAGCAAAGCTGTATTCTCTCCAAGCGTGTAACCTTAACCTTACCAATGTTGTTGAACCATTGAACATAGTAGAAATTGGAAGTGCGGTCTTGTCTCAAAAAAGCTTCTCTACCATGTCCAAGCTTGCAAGGTTGTTGCAACTTCCTCGTCAATGATCACACGACATGATCGCTCCTTGACGACACACTTGGTTTGGAGCAGGTTGTGCGGCTGATTTTTGATTCGGCCTTTTCAATCTAGACACTCAATGCACCTTTGTACAATGAGGCTCTCATAATGGTCGAGCATGGTTGGCCTCAATGTGATCTTCTGGTCATGATCATCTTCGCTCCCGGCATTGTCGGTACGCAAGCATAGCATATGTTTCATCATCAAATCACTAGCGAAGAATACTCACCATTGTCTCGCACAATCGGCTGCGCTTGCTCGGGCATTGACTCCTCATGTGACCATACCCTTTGCAATGATGACATTGCATCCCTCGTTCTCGGTCGAAACAGCAAAGGCGAGCTCTGGTGGGCTCAGGTGCGATTTTCGTTACCTCAGAAGCCTTGGCACTTTCGGCGTGGCGAGATGGAGGTCGGTTCTTGTTGTTGTTGGAGGCGGTGCGATCGGTTGTCTTGTTGTTGTAGATGGAGCTCGTGTTGACCAAGTGTTAGCACAACTGCTTGAGAACATTAGTTCTCGTGCTAGGCCACTTGCGTCGATCACTGCACTTCTCTTTCGGCATGGCAAGCAAGATGAAACAAGCGAGTGATTGAATTATATTCCTTGTAACTAAGAATATCATAAATCTCACGGTTGATCCACCCATAAATCTTGCCATAGCGACCTCCTCGAACTCCTCTATACCCAACGCAACATACCCATTTGTAATTCGATAGTATTCCTCTACACTCTTGCTATCTGCCTAAGCAGCTGAAGCTTATTCAACAAATCACTTATTGGTAATAGAGGAACAAATCTAGCTTCGCATGATTCTTGTCAAATCAACCCGATTTTGTGCGACATCGGAGTTCTTCGTAAAACTCACTCCACCAAGCGAAGCGAAATCGGTGAACTCACTAGTGGCGGCTCTAACTCTTTTGTTTCGGGATACTCATGACATGCAAACTTTTGTTCGACGACTAATTCCCATGTGAGGTATGCATCGGGATCATATTTACCATCAAAAGGAGGTATGGTAAACTTAACCTTACCAGCGAATCATCATAGTCACTTACCTCATCTGGGCGCAAAGGACCCATACCATGCCGATTGCGGTGAAGTTGGCGCCGTGTAGAGGTCTTCCTCAAGCTCAGAGTCAGCCGGCGTGGTCGTCGGCGTTCTCATCCACCTCGCTGCCCAACACACCATTACCGCGTGCCACGGAGAGTACTCGGCCCATGTTCTCAAAGCATTTGCAAAACCTCTGTCAAGTTGGTATTGATGGTGCCAGCAGAATCCTCAAATTGTCGACTGGCGTTGGTGTCAATCTGAGCCTTCTCCACTGTCGACCACTCATTTACCACACGCACATCGCCATGAGGCCCTCTGCATGCAGCTTGACTTGGCGCTCGAAATGTTGAATGATTCCCAGAGTGCGAGGAATCTGTCCATCATTGCTCATTTGTTCTGACATGATTAGAAAACAAAAGAACAAACAATTGCGAGGAAAGACGCGGCTCTCAACTCTCAACTTGTATCACCAAGTTCTTACGATTCTTACCAAGCCTTAGGAGGTGTCGTGACCATAAGTCAAAATCTCTGAGAGGTGGTGTCACAGTGCCAAGCGCAAGAGCACAGTAAGTTGTAGTTTTTACTGTGGAGCTATGGGTGGTGGCAATTGTAGCAAAGGATAGCTCGTACAACAATAGTCACAACAAGTTGAATAAGCGTTCCCACGACGGTATGGTCTGGTCCTAGCCTCAACCACATTAGAGCGAGCCTAATCACCAGCGATGCCACGAAGCGTTCTCAACACAAAACCAAGCAGTTAGGGCTCCTCCTTTTTTTTTTAATTGATTTTTGATTTTTTTTTGTGGGGCCCAAAATTGAATATGAGGCATAAAGGACTCCAAACAATACTCACCACACACACACACACACTCTCTCTCTCTCTGAACTTTGGTTTGCAATTTAGCTAGTGCGGCTTTTGAAATTTTACTTGCCTTTTTCTTCTCGGATACAATTGGCGAACACATGGCGACCAGTTTGTGCGTTGCGAGCACTCGGCAGTATTACCACGGTGGCGAGCACTTTCGGGCAGCCCTTTGCCTTGTGGCGAGCACTCGGGCGAAGCCTTGCACTGGGCGAAACCTTGCATGCGATTAGCGAGCACTTTCGGCGAGCCTTGCAGGGGCGAGGCGAGCACTCGAGCGAGCCACGGCCTGCGGCAGGTGAGCACTCGAGGCGAGCAACTTGCTGCGATGGGTGAGCACTTAAAACCCTTGCACGATGATGGCGAGCACTCGGGCGAGCCACAGTCGTAGCAGCGGCACTTTCGTGGCAACTGCTTGCACGACGATGGCGGCTTACTGGGCGGCGAAACGGCTTGACAGGCGAGCACTTTCGGGTGAAACCTTGCCGAGAAGGCGAGCGGCGTCTTCTGAAAGGTACTCTTGTTTCTCCTTTTTTTTGGATCGATACCTACTAAGGACTTGACTCAATTCGAAATGCAAGCTGTGATCAAAACATGACTCGAACTTCGAAACTCTATGGGTAGAAACTAAAGACCGACAACCCAACTCGGCCAAACAGCAGTGAATTCAACAAGCGGAGAACTCTGCGGTAAAAGCAAGGCACAAAAGTATTAGACGGAGGAACAAATCTTGTTTTTTGGTGGGGCAAATTTTACGGACTCTAGGTAAAGCATAAAATTGATAGGAGATCTCACCGAGCAACCTTGAGCTCTCGATACCACTTGATATGGATTGGGCGTCGATCTTTCGATGAGAATAGGTAGCGTCGATTTGGTGGAGGCGAAGTTGGCCGACTTCTATGACCCAAGCGTTGCCTTAGCGACGGTACACCACCCTCCTGAGGTTATTGATCTCGTGAGCGCGACCAACTGACCCGAAGGTCTTTGTTCACTGCAAGCAATCGAAGAACCAGCAAGAACAAGAGATAACAAGCAACTCAATTACGAATATGAATGTAGATTGGTTACGAAGCAAGAACACTTTCGAAATTGGGGTTCCGATGACAAGTAGGCGGGCGGTCTAGTCCCGCAGCGTGAGTACAAGCGGTAGCAATGGCTAACCTAATCAAACAAAACCCGAACCTAATTATGGTGGCGGCTGGCTATTTATAGTCCAAGGGCATGCTTTACCAGGCCTTAACATGGGCCAAACTAATACAACTCGGATTAGGAGACCGCAGCCAAACTGACTCGGACAGGAAAAGTAGTCTCCATTGTTTTGCAGTTTCCGTTGACTCAGAAAGAATTTGATGGTGATTTTGGATCCGTTTGAAGAGGACGAGCAGATCTTTCAATCCTGTACTTGTGGGCCTCCAGAAGTGCTTTGGATCAAAAGTTATGAACGTTTGAAGTTGATGCTATCTGCGAGTCGAATCTGACTTGGAGTTCCTTCAAGCCTCCGACTTGGATTAGAGTCTCTTTGCATGGTGGTTCTTCTCCTGGTTCCTAATAAGAATAACATGATCACAAGAATTAAATAGCATTCCATTCACTAAGTCATTAGTAGGAACACTTAGGAGCGACTTCACCGATAATTTAATTTGCGTGCCACGAGCTCGAGTGAATGGTCCTTGTACATTTTGGTGAGATGAGTTAAGCTGGTTGTATCCGTTGTAGAGATGTCCTCATCAACAAAATTCACTGTTCAGATCTCAACTTGTATAAATTAACATCAAAGCGAATTCAGCGAAACAAGCTCCCAATCTGACAACACTTACGAGGGCAATCCGGTGTGTCTTGAGTGTTTAACTTGAGCATACTTTCATAAAATCTGTTGTTGGATCTGGTTTGAATGAAATTAACACGAGGCGAATCGGCGAAACAAGCTCCACGGCCGGCGACACATTGGAGTGCAACCGGTGCATTTTGGGTGTTTCGCTCGGTGCAAACATTCACAAATCCACCTATTCGGATATCAACATGCTGAAATTAACATCTAAGCGAATTCAGCGAAACAAGCTCCCTGTCTGAACAATACTTAGGAGGCAATCCGGTGTGTCTTGAGTGTTTTGCTTGAGAAACTTTCATAAAAGTCCGCTTGTTGGATCTGGTTTTAATAAGAAATTAACACTGAGGCGAAATCGGCGAAACAAGCTCAATGAGACCGGTGACAAATAGGAGTGCAACACGGTGCATTTTGGTGTGTTTCGCTCGGTGCAAACTTTCACAAAATCCACTGTTGGGATCTCAACATGCGAAATAAACATCAAAGCGAATTCAGCGAAACA
Source organism: Guadua angustifolia (assembly GCA_036346375.1). NCBI lineage: Eukaryota > Viridiplantae > Streptophyta > Magnoliopsida > Poales > Poaceae > Guadua > Guadua angustifolia. The sequence continues at coordinate 17,633 of JAYEVE010001412.1, forward strand.
AGCTCCCACGGTACCAACAACACTTACGAGGGCAATCCGGTGTGTCTTGAGTGTTTTGCTTGAGAAACTTTCATAAAGTCCACTTGTTCAGATCTGGTTTTAAAAGAAATTAACACTAAGCAAATCGAAGCGAAACAAGCTCCAATGAGCCCGGCGACACATAGGAGTGCAACCGGTGCATTTTGGAGTGTTTAACCGGTGCAAACATTCTAAAATCCACGTTGGGATCTCGATTTGCCGCGAAATTAACATCAAAGCGAAATTGACCAAAACAAACTCAACAAACCGACAACACTTACTAGGGCAATCGGTGTGTCTTGAGTGTTTTTGCTTGAGAAACTTTCATGAAGTCCACTTGTTGGGATCTGGTTTTAATGAAATAAACACTAGAGTGAAATCGAGCGAAACAAGCTCCAATGAGACCGGCAACACATAGGAGTGCAACCCGGTGCATTTTCGAAGTGTTTCGTTCCGGTGCAAATTTCACAAAACTCACCTGTTCGGATCTCAACATGCGAAATTAACATCAAAGAGAATTCAAGCGAAACAAGCTCCGACAATACTGACAACACTTACGAGGGCAATCGGGTGTGTCTTGAAGTGTTTAAGCCGGAGCATACATTCATAAGAGTCCACTTGTTGGGATCGGTTTGAATGAAATTAACACAGGCGAAATCGGTGAAACTAGCTCAATGAGACCGGCGACACAGGACTACAACCGGTGCATTTTAGTGTTTCGCTCGGTGCAAACTTTCACAAAATCCTGTTCGGATCTCTATTTGCGAAATTAACAACAAAGAAATTGGCCAAAACAAACTCCAACAAGACCGACAACACTTACGAGGGCAATCCGGTGTGTCTTGAAGTGTTTTGCAGGAAAACTTTCATAAAGTTAACTTGTTGGATCTGATTTGAATGAAATTAACACAAGCGAAATCGGCGAAACAACCTTCAATGAGGCCGGCGACACAATGGAGTGAACCGGTGCATTTTTAGTGTTTCCGCTCGGTGCAAACTTTCAAAAAATCCACATTCAGATCTCGATTTGCGAAATTAACATCAAAGCGAAATTGGCCAGAAACAAGTCCAACAAGACCGAAACAACACTTACGAGGGCAATCGGTGTGTCTTGGTGTTTTTGAAACTTTCATAAAGTCCATTGTTCGGATCTGGTTTAATGAAATTAACACAAAATGAAATCGGCGAAACAAGCTCCAATGAGACCGGCGACACATAGGAGTGCAACCGGTGCATTTTGGAGTGTTTCGCTCGGTACAAACTTTCACAAATCCACTGTTAGGATCTCGATTTGCGAAATTAACATCAAAAGCGAATTCAAGCGAAACAAGCTCCAATCTGACAACTTATACGGGCAATCCGGTGTGTCTTGGTGTTTTTGCTTAGAAACTTTCATAAAGTCCACTTGTTCGGATCTGGTTTTAATGAAATTAACACTAGGCGAAATCGAAATGAAACAAGCTCCATGACACGGCGACACATAGGAGTGCAACCGGTGCATTTTGGTGTGTTTCACTCGGTGCAAACTTTCACAAAATCCTGTTAGGATCTCAACATGCTGAAATTAACATCGCGAATTCATAAAAACAAGCTCCCAATCGAAACAACTCTTGAGGAGCAATCCGGTGTGTCTTGAGTGTTTAAGCTTGAGCATACTTTCATAAAGTCCACTTGTTGGATCGGTTTGAATGAAATTAACACAGGCGTAATCGGCGAAACAAGCTCCCAGAGGCTGGCGACACATAGGAGTGCAACCCGGTGCATTTTGGAGTGTTTCGGCTCGGTGCATACTTTCACAAATCCACTGTTAGGATCTCAACTTTTATGAAATTGACATCAATGAATTCAACAGAAACAAACTCCCACAATAGCCACAACACTTACGAGGGCAATCCGGTGTGTCTTAGAGTGTTTTGCTTTAGGGAAAACTTTCAAAAGTCCACTTGTTCGGATCGGATTTAATGAAATTAACACTAAATAATCGGCGAAATAGGATCCATTGAGATCGGCGACACATAGAAGTGCAACCGGTGCATTTTGTGTGTTTAGCTCGGTGCAAACTTTCATGAAATCCACACGTGGGATATCAACGAGCAGTAACATCAAAGCGAATTCAGCTGAAACGAACTCCCCAAAACCGACAACACTTACGAGGGCTTTCCGTTGTGTTTTGAGTGTTTAACCAGGGCATACATTCATAAAGTCCACTTGTTGGATCGGTTTGAATGAAATTAACACGAGAGCGAAATCTAGCGAAACAAGCTCCAATGAGACCGGCGACACATAGGAGTGCAACCGGTGCATTTTAAGATGTTTCGCTCGGTGCAAACTTTCACGAAAATCCACTGTTCGGACCTCAACATGCGAAACTAACATCAAAGCGAATTCAGCGAAACAAGCTCCTACAACCGACAACACTTACGAGGGCATTCGGGTGTCTTGAGTGTTTAAACCGGAATACATTCATAAAGTCCACTTGTTCGGATCTGGTTTGAATGAAATTAGCACAGAATGAAATCGAAGCGAAAACAAGCTCCAATGAGACCGGCGACACATAGGAGTGCAACCGGGCATTTTAGTGTTTAGCTCGGTGCAAACTTTCACAAAATCCACATTGGGATCTCGATTTGCAGAAATTAACATCAGCGAATTCAGCAAAACAAGCTCCAATTAAAACAACACTTACAAGGGCAATCCGGTGTGTCTTGAGTGTTTTGCTTAGAAACTTTCATAAAGTCCACTTGTTGGATCTGGTTTGAATGAAATTAACACTAAGCGAAATCAGCGAAACAAGCTCCAATGAGACCGTGACACATAGGAGTGCAACCGGTGCATTTTGATTGTGTTTCACTCGGGCAAACTTTCACAAAATCCTGTTGGGATCTCAACATGCGAAATTAACTTCAGCGAATTCAGCGAAACAAGCTCCCTATCAAACAACTCTTAGAGCAATCCGGTGTGTCTTGAGTGTTTAACCGGAGCATACTTTCATAAGTCCACTTGTTGGATCGGTTTGAATAAATTAACACCAGGCGAAAATCGGCGAAACAAGCTCCATGAGGTGGCGACACTTGGAGTGCAACCGGTGCATTTTAGGAGTGTTTCGCTCGGTGCAAACTTTCACAAAATCCACCATTGGGATCTCAACATGCGAAATTAACAGCGAATTCAGCGGAAACAAGCTCCCTAATACCGACAACTCTTCGAGAGCAATCCGGTGTGTCTTGAGTGTTTCGCAGGGAATACTTTCATAAAGTCCACTTGTTCGGATCCGGTTTGAATGAAATTAACACGAGGCGAAATCGGCGAAACAAGCTCAATGAGGCTGGCGACACTTAGGAGTGCAACGGTGCATTTTGGAGTATTTCGCTCGGTGCATACTTTCACAAAATCCACTGTTGGGATCTCAACTTTTTATGAAATTAACATCAAAGCGAATTCACCGAAACAAACTCCAATAGCCAAACACTTACGAGGAACAATCCGGTATGTCTTAGAGTGTTTTGCTTTAGAAACTTTCAAAGATCCACTTGTTGGGATCTGGATTTAATGAAATTAACACTAGAGGCGAAATCGGCGCCAATAGGATCCATGAGATCGGCAACACATAGAAGTGCAACCGGTGCATTTTGGTGTTTAGCTCGGTGCAAACTTTCTGCAAGAATCCACTGTTGGGATATCAACTTGAGCGAAGAAGTAACATCAAGCGAATTCCAGCAACGAACTCCCTGAAAACCCAACAACACTACGAGGGCTTTCGGTGTGTTTTGAAGTGTTCAAGCGGAGGCATACATTCATAAAGTCCACTTGTTGGGATCCAGTTTGAATGAAATTAACACGAGGCGAAATCTGCGAAACAAGCTCCAATGAGACCGGCGACACATAGAGTGCAACCGGTGCATTTTGGAATGTTTCGCTCGTGTAAACTTTCACAGAATCCACATTGGATCTCAACATGCGAAACTAATATGGCGAATTCAACGAAAACAAGCTCCCAATGACCGACAACACTTACGAGGGCATTCGGAGTGTCTCTGGAGTGTTTAAGCCGGGGTATACATTCATAAGGTCCACTTGTTGGGATCTGGTTTGAATGAAATTAGCACCGAAGAAATAAATCGAAACAAGCTCCAATGAGACCGTGACACATAGGAGTGCAACCGGGCATTTTGAGTGTTTCGCTCGGTGCAAATTTCACAAAAATCCACTGTTCGGATCTCGATTTGCTGAAATTAACATCAAAAGAATTCAGCAAAACAAGCTCCCTGTCTGAAAACAAAACTTACGAGGGCAATCCGGTGTGTCTTGGTGTTTTGCTTGACTTTCATAAAGTCTACTTGTTGGGATCTGGTTTTAATAAATGCTTAACACTAGGCGAAATCAAGCGAAACAAGCTCCCATGACCTTGCCGCGACACATAGGAGTGCAACCGGTGCATTTTTCGTGTGTTTCACTCGGGGCAAACTTTCACAAAATCACCTGTTGGGATCTCAACATGCGAAATTAACTCAGCGAATTCAGCAGAAACAAGCTCCACAATACCGACAACTCTTACGAGAAGCAATGCGGTGTGTCTTGAGTGTTTAAGCCGGAACATACTTTCATAAAGTCCACTTGTTGGATCGGTTTGAATGAAATTAACACGAGGCGAAATCGGCGAAACAAGCTCCAAGGTGGCGACACTTAGGAGTGCAACCGGTGCATTTTGGAGTGTTTTCGCTCGGTGCATACTTTCACAAAATCCTGTTAGGATCTCAACTTTTATGAAATTGACATCCATGAATTCACGAAAACAAACTTCACAATAGCCAACACTTACGAGGGCAATCCGGTATGTCTTGAGTGTTTTGCTTTGAAACTTTCAAAAATCCACTTGTTGGGATCTGGTTTTAATGAAATTAACACTAAATGAAATCGGCGAAATAGGCTCCATTGAGACCGGCGACACATAGAAGTGCAACCGGTGCATTTTGAGTGTTTACGCTCGGTCTGAACTTTCACAGAATCCACTGTTGGGATATCAGCATGCGAAAGTAACATCAAAGCGACTTCAGCGAAAACAAGCTCACAAAACCGACAACACTTACGAGGGCATTCGGTGTGTTTCAGATGTTTGCTTCAGGCATACATTCATAATGTCCACTTGTTGAATCGGTTTGAATGAAATTAACACGAGGCGAAATGTGGAGAAACAAGCTGCAATGAGACCAGCGACATAGGAGTGCAACCGGTGCATTTTGGAATGTTTAAGCTCCGTGTAAACTTTCACAGAATCCACTGTTGGGACCTCAACATGCGAAACTAATATCAAGCGAATTCAACGAAACAAGCTCCCACAATACCGACAACACTTACGAGGGCATTCGAGTGTCTCTGAGTGTTTAAAGCGAGAATACTATTCATAAAGTCCACTTGTTGGATCGGTTTGAATGAAATTAACACGAGGCGAAATCGGCGAAACAAGCTCCAATGAGACCCGGCGACATAGGAGTGCAACCCGGGGCATTTTGGATTGTTTCGCTCGGTGAAAACTTTCACAAAATCCACTGTTCGGATCTCGATTACGAAATTAACATCAAAGCGAAATTGACCAAAACAAACTCCAACTAGATCGAAACAACACTTATGAGGGCACTCGGTGTGTCTTGAGTGTTTACGCTTGAGAACATTCATTCATAAGTCCACTTGTTGGATCCGGTTTGAATGAAATTAACACGGAGGCGAAATCAAGAAACAACCTCAATGAGAGCCGCGACATATAGGAGTGCAACCGGTGTATTTTAAGATGTTTAGCTGGTCACCTAAAGTGGCCGGTCGGCCAGTTAATCCTGATCAGCGGGGCCAGGCGCTCGTACTTCCCAAGCGGTTCGAGGCGACCTCGGCGTCGGCACGACCTTCTTGTGAGAGAGGCAGTGCAGACACCTAGAAGAGCAGATGAGGAGCCGTCGCCTGGCCTCCACCAACAACAGGGCGTGCACCTACCGTCAAGGTCAAGTCGACAACGGTTTCTCAAGGCAAAAATTTGGACTCCTAAGTAGTAAGGTATCCACATTTCCATTTGCACACTCAGTGTAACCTCATGCTTAGGCCTCCTAGGCTATAAGGGAGGCATGGCCCATGGGCGGAGGAGAAGAGATGGCGATCAAACATGCACCCAGAACTACATTCATGTGCTTAGAAAGCAACCCCTGTGCACAAGGTGCTCTGAGCGAGCTTCGGCCCTTGCTTCGTAACCTGACGGATTCACGGGATCAATAACATCAAACCACCTCCGCAGCCCCCGGGTAGGGGCGATTACGCACGAACCCGATTAAATCTTAGACCTCCTTTTTTGGTCTAACCATTCAGGGCGGAAGCGCGTAGCCCTCTGAACCTACAAATTTACTTGCTGGTTCACCGAAACAAGCGGGTGTGTGCAACAGTGCATTTTAAGATGTTTCGCTCGGTGCAAACTTTCACAAAATCCACATTAGATCTCGATTTGCCGAAAATTAACATCAAACGAAATTGGCCAAAACAAGCTACAACAAGGAAAACAACATAGGGCAATCCGTTGTCTTTGGAGTGTTTGCCGAAACTTTAATAAAGTCCACTTGTTGGATCTGGTTTTAATTAAATTAACACGAGGCGAAATCAGCGAAACAAGCTCCAATGAGACCGGCGACATAAGTGCAACGGTGCATTTTGGTGTTTAGCTCGGTGAAACTTTCACAAAATCCACTGTTAGGATATCAACATGCGAAATTAACATCTAAGCGAATTCAGCAAAACAAGCTCCTGTCTGAAACAACAACTCTCCAGAGAATCGGTGTGTCTTGAGTGTTTCACTTAAAAGAACTTTCATAAAGTCCACTTGTTGGATCGGTTTGAATGATAATAACACGGAGAAATCGAGCGAAACAAGCTCCAACGACAACTGGCGACATAGGTGCAACTTGTGTTTTGTAGTGTTTAGCTCGGTGCAAACTTTCACAAAATCCACTGTTGGGATCTCAACTTTTATGAAATTGACATCAAACCGAATCAAAAACAAGCTCCCAATACCCCAACACTTGCGAGGGCAATCGGTGTGTCTTGAGTGTTTTTGCTTGAGACTTTCAAAAGTCCACTTGTTGGATCGGTTTAATGAAATTAACAATCGAAATAATCGGCGAGCAGGCTCCATTGAGACCGGCGACACATAGAAGTGCAACCGGTGCATTTTAGATGTTTTCGCTCGGTGCAAACTTTCAGAATCCACATTGGGATCTCAACTTGAGCGAAACTAACATCAGCGAATTCAAACAAAGCTCACAAGCAAACAACACTTACGAGGCATTCGGTGTGTCTTGGATGTTTAAGCCGGAGCATACATTCATAAGTCCTTGTTGGATCGGTTTGAATGAAATTAACACGAGGCGAAATCGGCGAAACAAGCTCCAATGAGACCGGCGACACATGGAGTGCCCGGTGCATTTTGGTGTTTCGCTCGGTGCAAACTTTCAAAAAATCCACATTGAGATCTCAATTGCAGAAATTAACATCAAAGTGAAATTGGCAAAACAAAGTCCGAAGACCGAAAACTTACGAGGGCAATCGGTGTCTTGAGTGTTTTTGCTTGAAACTTTCATAAAGTCCACTTGTTGAATCGGTTTGAATGAAATTAACACTAGAGTGAAATCGGCGAAACAAGCTCCAATGAGACCGGCGACACATAGGAGTGCAACAGAACATTTTAGATGTTTACGCTCGGTGCAAACTTTCACAAAATCCACATTGGGATCTCAACAGCACAAATTAACATCAGCGAATTGAAAAACAAGCTCCCTGTCTGAGACAACACTTACGAGGGCAATCCGGTGTGTCTTGGAGTGTTTGCAGAAACTTTCATAAAGTCCGTTGTTGGATCTGTTTTTAATAAATTAACACTAAATAATCAGGCCAAACAAGCTCCAATGAGACCGGCGACAAATAGGAGTGCAACGGTGCATTTTGATTGTGTTTAGCTCGGTGCAAAAGTTCACAAAATCCTGTTCGGATCTCAACATGCGAAATAAACATCAAGCGAATTCAGCGAAACAAGCTCCCAATCTGAAACAACTCTTAGGGCAATCCAATGTGTCTTGGAGTGTTTAAGCTCGGTGCAAACTTTCACAATCCACTGTTGGGATCTCAGCATGCGAAATTAACATCAGCGAATTCTCTGAAACAAGCTCCTGTCGAAACCCAACACTTCGAGAACGCTAAAAGGAAAACCTTTGCAGGCGGGCGGCGATCTCTGAGCCACTCTTGTTTCTCTTTTTGGATCGATACCTACTAAGGACTTGACTCAATTCGAAGCATAGCTGTGATCAAAGCGTGACTCGAACCGAAACTCTAAGGGTAGAAACTAAAGACCAGCAACCTTCGGAAACAGCAAGTAAGATTCAACAAGCGGAGAACTTCGCGGTAAAAGCAAGGCACAAAAGTATTGAATGAACAAATCTTGTTTTTTTGGTGGGGCAAATTTTGGACTCTAGGTAAACGCCAAATTGATAGGAGATCTCACCGAAACAACAACGAATACGATACCACTTGATATGGAATTTGGCGTCGATCTTTCGATGAGAATAGGTAGCGTCGATTTGGTGGAGGGCGAAGTTGGCGACGACTATGAACCGACGTTAATATGGCGACGAAATACACCACCCTCTGAAGGTTATTGATCTCGTAAGGCCTGACCAACCTGACCACGAAGGTCTTTGTTCCGCAAGCAATCGAAGAACTAGCAAGAACAAGAGATAACAAGCAACTCAATTGCGAATATGAGCGTAGATTGGTTACGAAGCAAGAACACTTGAAATTGGGGTTCCGATGACAAGTGGCGGGCGGTCCTAGTGACCTGTGAGTACAGCGGTAGCAATGGCTAACCTAATCTAAAAAACCGAACCCTAATTATGGTGGTGGCTATTTATAGTCCAGGGCATGCTTTACGAGGCCTTAACGTGGGCCTAACTAATACAACTCGGTTAGGAGACCACAGCCAAACCTGACTCAGGACAGGAAAAATAGTCTCCATTGTTTTGCAGTTTCCTGTTGACTCGGAAGGAATTTGAAGGTGATTTTGATCCGTTTGAAAGAGGATGAGCAGATCTTTCAATCCTGTACTCGTGGGCCTCAGAAGTGCTCTGTATCAAAGTTATGAACATTTGAAGTTTATGCTGTCTCTGCGAGTCCGAATCTGACTTGGAGTTCCTTCAAGCCTCCGACGGATTAGAGTCTCTTTGCACTTGGTGGTTCTTCCTGGTTCCTAATAAGAATAACCTAATCACAAGAATTAAATAGCATTCCATTCACTAAGTCATTAGTAGGAACACTTGAACGACTTCACGATAATTTAATTTGCATGCACGAGCTTGAGTGAGTGGTCATATACATTTTGGTGAGATGAGTTAGCGCTTGGTTGTATCCGTTGTAGAGATGTCCTCATCATCCTCCTCTTGAAATGGAGTAAGTCCTCGACTCAAGCTCATCTTCATCACCCATATGCGGCTTCAAATCAGCAACATTGAAAGAATTGCTACGCCCGTGTTCTTGAGCAAATCAAGCATGCATTATCATTTATCTTAGCAAAAACTTTAAAAGGACCATCGACTCTAGGCATCAATTTGATTTTTTACGCCGTCGACCTATCCTTTCTCAAGTGCAACCAAACAAGATCTCGGGTTCAAAGTTAATTCCTTTCTACCACGATTACAGCGGCTCTATATTTAGCATTCATCGCTCAATATCTTTAGTAGTCTCATGCAATTTCAGCACAAATTCAGCACATTGAGCGGCATCTAAATTTACTCTTCAGAACAAGGTAAAGGTAAAATATCAATGGTGCGAGGTTAAAACCATATACCACGGAAAGGAGTCATCTTGTAGTAGAATGCAATATTAAGGTTTGTAGGCAAACTCACATGGTGACACTCTTCCCACATCTTCAAATTTTTCTTCAAAATGGCTCTTAACATTGAACAACGTTAGGTTAACAACGGTCGGCCATCGGTTTGAGGATGACATGTAGTAGAAAACAAAAGCTTGGTGCGATTTCTTCCAGCGTCATAAAAATGACTCGAAAATTTGCATCTCGGTCTAACACAATTGTGGAAGGCACTCCATGTAAGCGAACTATCTCACTGAAAAATAAATCGGCAATGTTTGTAGCATCATCGCTCTTATGACAAGGTATAAAATGTGCCATCTTAGAAAACCTATCACGACAACAAATATGCTATCCCTTCCCTCTTTGTCCTGGCGGGCCTAAAACAAAGTCCATTGAAATATCCTCCCATGGAACACTAGGAGCGGAAGAGGCATATATAAACCATGTGGGTTGATCGTGACTTAGCTTTGCGAGGTAAACAGCGAGACATAGCACTCCATCGAGCCTCATTTTTTGGCCAATAAAATGGTTGGCCAACACATCCTCGTTTTCTTTACACAAAGTGACCCATCGGTCCTCCCCATGCTTCTGAAGTAACAACAATCAAACGAATCCATTTGGAATGCATAGCTTGTTAGAGCAAACACAAACCCATCATTAATAATGAACTTATTCCAAACTCTTCCTTCCTTACAATTTAGCAAAACATCTTGAAAATCGGCACATCATCGCATATTGCTCTTTAATTGTTTCCAAGCCAAAGATTTTAGAGTCTAGTTGTGAAAGCATGCTATATCGTCAGAGAAAGCATCAGACAATAACATTTTCCTTCCCTTCTTGTGTTTGATAACATAAGGAAAGACTCAATGAATTCTATGTTGCATGCCTTCGGTTCAATTTATTTTGGCTCTGAATGTGCTTCAGGATTCATGATCGGAATGTATAACAAACTCTTTGGGCCACAAATAATGTTGCCAAGTCTCTAATGTTAGAACTAGTGCATACAATTCCTTATCATAAGTGGAATAGTTCAAGCGAGGCCGGAATAATTTCTCCTTTGAAATAAGCAAGTGGCACCTTCTTGGATCGACTACGCAGCCAATCCGATACCACTAGCATCACCTCAAGTTCAAAAGTCTTACAAAGTCGGGAGTTGGAGCGTTGGTGCATGAGTCGACTTCTCTTTCAACAAGTCAAAGGCATCTTCATGTGACTTGCCCCATTGAAAAGCCACGCATTTCTTGCACAATTCATTAATTAATGCAGCAATTGTCTTGAAGTCTTTCTGAAGCGCGATAGAATCACCGCAGTCGAGAAAACTCCACACGTGTAGTTTTAGGAATTAGAGCCAACTCTGAATTGCTCAACCTTGCAATCAACTTCAATTCCTTGTGGTGTAACAACATAGCCAAGAAAAAGCAACTCGTCGTTAAAATGTGCACTTCTCAGGTTACCAAATAAGCGTGCATCTCGTAGGCATCAAAAACAGACCTTGTGAATGAGCAAGATGTTTCTAAAGATTTGCTATAGATCAAGATATCATCAAAGTATACCACAAATCTACCAATGAAAGCCGCATAAAACTTCATTCATTAGTCTCATGAAAGTGCTAGGTCGCGTTAGTCAATCAAAAGCATCACTAACCACTCATATAGGCCAAAACTTAGTTTTGAAGGCTGTTTTCCATTCATCTCCTAATTTCATGCGGTTGGTGGTAACCACTCATAAATCAACCTTAGAGAACATAGTAGAGCCACTTAATTCATCAAGCATATCAACCTAGGAATAGGATGGCGATATCTAATGTAATGTTATTGATTGCTCTACAATCCACACTCATTCCATGATCCATCCTTCTTAGGAACTAAAAAAAGCTGGAGCAGCACAAGGACTAAGAGATTCACCGCATACCCTTTGTCAAGTAGTTCTTGCACTTGGCGTTGTATCTCCTTAGTTCTTAGGATTAATCCTATATGGCGCTCGATTGGGCAGCGATGCTCGAGAATGAGGTCGATCGATGCTCAATCCCTCGAATTGGTAGCAAACTGGTGAGCGATCCTTGGGAAAAACAGCATACTCTTGCAAAAGGTTAGTCATAGCAGAGGCAAAAGCAGCAAATATCTTCTCAAGTGAAACAATGCATCCTTGCAAACTAAGGCATAACAAACGATTCATCAACAAGTAGTTCCTTCATCAGATTTGCGGTGAAAACATGCACTTTCAACAATCTCATTTTGTTATCTGCAGAACTAGAAGTTTTCTTTTTAGCATTTTCATCAATCTTTTGCTTACTAGCTCTGCAATGT
>JAYEVE010002063.1:0-12034 GCA_036346375.1 Guadua angustifolia
GAAACAATCTCGACAAGATCGACAACACATGGGTGTGCAATCCGGTGTGTTTTGAGTGTTTCTCATCGGGCAAACTTTCATAAAATCAACTTGTTGGATCGATTTGAATGAAATTAACATCGAGTGAAATCTCGAAACAAGCTCCAATGAGACCAACGACACATAGGAGTGCATTTGATGGATTTTGAATGTTTTGCTCGGTGCAAACATTCATAAAATCCACCATGCGGATCTCGATTTGTATGAAATTAACCTCGAAGCAAAATTAATGAAACAAGCTCCAATAAGACCCACAACACTTAGGAGTGCAATCAGGTGTGTTTTTGAGTGTTTAAGCTTAGTATAAACAATATTAAAATCCACTTGTTTGCATCCTTATTTGAATAAATTAACATCGAGCGAAATCGTCAGAAACAATCTCCAATGAGACCAGCGACACATAGGAGTGCAATTCACCGGTGTGCATCTCAATTTGTATGAAATTAACATCAAAGCGAAATCGACCGAAACAAGCTCCAACAAGGTGACAAAACTTTGAGGAATCCGGTGTGTTTTGGTTGTGTACGCTGAGGCAAACTTTCAAAAATCCACTTGTTCGGATCCGATTTGAATGAAATTAACACCAGAGCGAAATCGACTCAAACATGCCCCGATGAGACCAGCGAAACATAGGAGTGCAATCCGGTGCATTTTTGAAGTGCTTCGCTCCAGTGCAAACTTTCACAAAATCCACCTGTTCGGATCTCGATTTGTATGAAATTAACTGCAAAGCGAAATCACACGAAACACGCTCGAACTGGAAAGACAACACTTACAAGGGCAATCCGGTGTGTTTTCGGAGTGTTTCGCTTCGGGACAAACTTTCATGAAATCCACTTGTTCGGATCCCTATTTGAATGAAATTAACATCAGGTGAAATCGACAAAACAAGCTCAATGAGGGGCGACACATAGGCGTGCGATTCGGTGCATTTTTTTTTTTTTTTTTTTTTTTTTTTTTTTTTTTTTTTTTTTTTTTTTTTTTTTTTTTTTTTTTTTTTTTTTTTTTTTTTTTTTTTTTTTTTTTTTTTTTTTTTTTTTTTTTTTTTTTTTTTTTTTTTTTTTTTTTTTTTTTTTTTTTTTTTTTTTTTTTTTTTTTTTTTTTTTTTTTTTTTTTTTTTTTTTTTTTTTTTTTTAAAAAAAAAAAAAAAAAAAAAAAAAAAAAAAAAAAAAAAAAAAAAAAAAAAAAAAAAAAAAAAAAAAAAAAAAAAAAAAAAAAAAAAAAAAAAAAAAAAAAAAAAAAAAAAAAAAAAAAAAAAAAAAAAAAAAAAAAAAAAAAAAAAAAAAAAAAAAAAAAAAAAAAAAAAAAAAAAAAAAAAAAAAAAAAAAAAAAAAAAAAAAAAAAAAAAAAAAAAAAAAAAAAAAAAAAAAAAAAAAAAAAAAAAAAAAAAAAAAAAAAATCCTATTTGAATGAAATTAACATCAGGAAATCGACAAAAACAAGCTCCAATGAGGCGGCGACACATAGGCGTGCGATTGGTGCATTTTGGAGTGTTTCACTCGGTGCAAACATTAAAAATCCACCGAGCGGATCTCGATTTGTATGAAATTAACATCAAAGCGAAATGGACGAAACAATCTCCGACAAGATCGACAACACTGGGTGTGAATCCGGTGTGTTTTGGTGTTTTCTCATCGGGGCAAACTTTCATAAAATCAACCGGATCCCATTTAATGAAATTAACATCGGCGAAATCTCAAAACAAGCTCCAATGAGACCACGACACATAGGGTGCATTTATGGATTTTGTGTTTTGCTGTGCAAACATTCATAAAATCCTGTGCGGATCTCGATTTGTATGAAATTAACCCGAACAAAATTAATGAAAAAGCCCAATAAGACCACAAACTTGGAGTGCAATCGGTGTGTTTGGATGTTTAACCGGCAAAACAATATTAAAATCCCTTGTTTGCATCCTTATTTGAATAAATTAACGGGGAAATCGGAAACAATCTCCAGAGACCAGCGACACAAATGCAATCCCGGTGTGCATCTCGATTTGTATGAAATTAACATCAGCGAAATCGGAAAAGCTCAACAAAAGGGACAAAACTTTGAGGAATCCGGGTGTTTTGGTTGTGTAAGCCGGGCAAACTTTCAAAAAATCCATTGGGATCGATTTGAAGAAATTAACACGGAAAATCGATCAAACATGCCCGATGAGACCAGCGACACATAAGTGCAATCCGGTGCATTTTTGAAGTGCTTGCTCGTCAAACTTCACAAAATCCATGTTGGATCTCGATTTGTATGAAATTAACAAAAAGCAAATCATAAAACCTTTCGAATGGAAGACAACACACAAGGGCAATCCGGTGTGTTTTGGGTGTTTCCCGGGACAAACTTTCATAAATCCACTTGTTGGATCCCTATTTATTGAAATTAACATCGGCGAAATCGACAAAAACAAGCTCCAAGGGGGCGACACATTGGCGTGCGATTGGTGCATTTTGGAGTGTTTCCTCGGCAAACATTAAAAAAATCCACCGCCCGGATCTCGATTTGTTAAATTAACATCCGAAATGGAGAAAAATCTCCACAGTTGACAACACATGGGTGTGTCCGGTTGTTTTGGGTTTCTCATCGGGGCAAACTTTCATAAAATCAACTTGGGATCCCAATTTGAATGAAATTAACATCAGGAAATCTCAAAACAAGCTCCAATGAGGCCAACGACACATAGGAGTGCATTTGGTGGATTTTGTGTTTTCTCGGTGCAAACATTCATAAAATCCACTGCGGATCTCGATTTGTTAAATTAACCTCGAAGCAAAATTAATAAAACAAGCTCCAATAAGACCCCAAACACTTAGGGTGCAAAGGGTTGTTTTGGTGTTTAAACCGGGGAAACAATATTAAAATCCACTTGTTTGCATCCTATTTGAATAAATTAACATCGAATAAATCGAAAACAATTCCAATGAGACCGCGACACATAAGTGCAATCCAGGTGTGCATCTCGATTTGTATGAAATTAACATCAAGCGAAATCGTAAAACAAGCTCCAAAAATGACAAAACTTTGAGGAATCCGGTGTGTTTTGGATTGGAACTTTGGCAAACTTTCAAAAATCCACTTGTTGGATCGATTTGAATAAATTAACACGGAAATCGACCAAACATTTGATGAGACCAGCAACACATAAGGGTGCAATCCGGTGCATTTTTAAGCCGCTCGTAAATTTCACAAAATCCTTTGGGATCTCGATTTGTATGAAATTAACAAAAGCGAAATCATCGCTGCGGAAGAACAACACTTAGGGCAATCCGGTGTGTTTTAGTGTTTCCGGGACAAACTTTCATAATTCCACTTTTGGATCCTATTTAATGAAATTAACATCGGGAAATGAAAAAAGCTCCAAGGGGCGACACAAAGGGTGCGATTGGTTGCATTTTGGAGTGTTTCCTCGTCAAACATTAAAAAATCCACCAGCGGATCTCGATTTGTATGAAATTAACATCAAACGAAATGGGAAAAAATCTCCGACAAGATCGACAACACATGGGTGTGCAATCCGGTGTGTTTTAGTGTTTCTCATCGGGGCCTTTCAAAATTCAACTTTTGGATCCGATTTGAATGAAATTAACATCGGGAAAAAACAAGCTCCATTGGACCAACGAACATAGGGTGCATTTGTGGATTTTGGTTTTTTCCAAAATTCATAAAATCCATGCGGATCTCGATTTGTATGGATTTTTGGGCATTTTATAAAAACCATTTGGAAAACTTTGGAATCAATCTGGTTTTGAGTAAACCAACCAATTATTATCTTGTTGGCATCCCTTATTTGAATAAAAACAACAAAAAAAAAACAACTAAAAAGGGCGAAAAAGGGTGAAATTTAAATTTGGGCCTCTTAAAATTAAAAACCCGGGAAATAAAAAAAGGAAAAAAAAAACCCCAAAAAAATGGGTTTTTTGGGGTGGGCCCGGGGGCCCAAAAACCATTGGGACGATTTGGGAAAAAACAAAGGGGCCCCAAAAGGGTGGCCAACCTTCCCTTGATTTTGGTTTCCGGGCCTTTCAAAACCCCCCTTTTTAGAAATTCCTTTGGGTTAAAAAATTAAAAAAAAAATTTAATGTTTTTGGGAGGGGAAAACCCTTTTAAACCAATTGGTTTTTTTATTTTTAAACGGGCAAATTTTTTCCCTTGGAAACCCAAAATTTGAATAAAACATCTGGTTTCAAAAAAAAAGCTTTAAAAAAGGGGGAACGGGTCCTTTTTGTTTGAGGTTTCACCCGGGTTGCAAATTTAAAAAATTCCCCCCCGGGACCCCCTTTGTTGTTTTAAACTCCCAAAAAAAAAACCCCTTTAAACAAATTTGAAAAATTTTTAAAAAACTGGGAAAATCTCACAGGGAAATTTTTTTAAAAAATTTTCTTTGGAAAAAATTTCTTCCAAATTTTAAACCTTTTTTAAAACACCCAATAATAAATTTAATTTTTGGGGTTTTTTTTTTAAAAAGTTTTTGTAAAATTAATTTGGGAAAATTTAAAAATGAAACAGCCAAAATAAACAACCAAGGAAACCAGGTTTGGGTTTGGGCCCAAAAAACCTTCAACCTTTTTTTTAAAAATTAACATGGGAAAAATCAAAAAACCCCAATGGGGCAAAAAATTTTTCCCCTTTCCCAAAACCCGGGCATTTTTTTGAAAAAAATAAAAACCCCCTAAAAAATAAAAGGGGGAAAAATTTTTAAAATTTTTTTCTTTAAAATTAACGACAAACCTCCCTTTTGGAAAAAAAAAGTATAAATTTTAAAAGGAAATAAACCAGCAAAAACGGGGGCAAAAAAATTTTAGGCCGGGGTTTTAAAAAAACTTTAAATTTTTGTTTTAAATTCCCAAACAAACCCCAAAAAAACCCCAAAATTTGCTGGAAAAACCCCTTAAACCAAAACCTTTTTTGAGGAAAAAACCAAAATTTTCTTTTTCCAAAAAACCCTTTTAAAATCCTTTTTTTTAAATTCCTTAGGCAAAAAAAACAAGTTTTGGGGAAAAAACCGTAAAATTTCCCGTTTTTTAGGGGAAAAATTAAAAATCATTTGGTTATTTTTTTAAATAAATTTAAAAACAGCGGGAAAACCCAAAATTTCCCAAAAATTGGCCCTTTCCTTTTAAAAGGTTTTCGGGGTTTTAAAATTTTCCTGGGACTTTAAAATAAATTTTTCTTTGAAAAAAAAACCCCTAAAACCCCCAAAAACTTTGGGTCATTTTTTTTTTTAAATTTTTGTCGGGCCCAAAATTTTAAAATTCCCTTTGGGGTTTGAAAAAATAAACCCCAACCTTTGAACGGTTGAAAAACATTAAAATTTAAAATCCCTTTTTGTTTTTTAAAAAATAAAAAGGCCAAGAAGAAAAAACCGGGGAAATTTTAAAAATTTCCTGAAAACCCTAAAAAAAAATTCAAAAGGGCCTTTAAATTTGTTTTTAAAATGTAAAAACCCCCAAACTAAAAAAATTTTTTGAAAAAAATTTTTTGGGGCCCCCCAAAAAAAAACTTTTAAAATTCCCTTGTTAGGATCGGTTTTAAAAATTTAAACCGGCCCAATCAAAAAAATTACCAGGAAGGGTTTTTTTTTTGAAATTGTTTAAATAAAATAAAATAAATTTTCCAAAAAAAAAGCCAAAAAGGGAAACAATCCCAAAAAAGGGGGTTTGGTTTTTGGAGTTTAAAAAAAGGGGGAAAAAATTTTAAAATCCCTTGGGGGAACCCTTTTGGAATTTTAAAAAACCAAAAATTTAAAGGGGGAAAAATTAAATGGGAAAAAACCCGCAAAAAAAAAAATGTTTTGTTTTTTTTGGGAAAAAACAAACCCTCAAACCTTTTTGAAATGACAAAAATTTGCCCCCTTTTTTTTTCCCCGGGGCTTTAAAAAAATTATCTTTTTTATTTAACTTTGATGAAAAAAACCCTTTTGGAAAAGATTTGGATTTTTACCGTGAAAATTTTTAAATTTTCCCTCCCTTTAAAACCCGTGGTTTTAAAAAATATGAAAAACCCAAAAGCAAAAATTTTAAAAAACCAATTTTGGGAAAAATTTGGGTGAAGGGGTTTTAAATTTTTACCCCGGGGTAAATAAACAAAAATTTTTTCCCCCTTTTTAAAAAAATTTTAAATTTGGGCCAAATTTGGGGACAAAACCCCCAACACTTAGGAGTGCAATCGGTGTGTTTTGGATGTTTAACCAGGCTAAACAATATTAAAATCCCTTGTTTGCATCCTTAATTTGAATGAAATTAACATCAGCGAAATCGTAAACAATCTCCAATGAGACCAGCGACACATAGGAGTGCAATCCAGGTGTGCATCTCGATTTGCATGAAATTAACATCAAAGCGAAATCGGCAAACAAGCTCAACAAAATGACAAAACTTTGAGGAATCCGGTGTGTTTTGGATTGTGTAGCTCGAGGCAAACTTTCAAAAATCCACTTGTTGGATCGATTTGAATGAAATTAACACGAGCAAAATCGACTCAAACATGCCCGATGAGACCAGCGACACATAGGAGTGCAATCCGGTGCATTTTGAAGTGCTTCGCTCGTGCAAACTTCCACAAAATCCACTGTTGGATCTCGATTTGTATGAAATTAACGCAAAGCGAAATCACCAAACGCTTTCGAACTGGAAAGACAACACTTACAAGGGCAATCCGGTGTGTTTTGGTGTTTAAACCGGACAAACTTTCATGAAATCCACTTGTTGGATCCCTATTTGAATGAAATTAACATCAGGCGAAATCGACAAAAACAAGCTCCAATGAGGCGGCGACACATAAGCGTGCGATTGGTGCATTTTGGAGTGTTTCACTCGGTGCAAACATTAAAAAATCCACCCGCGCGGATCTCGATTTGTATGAAATTAACATCAAAGCGAAATGGACCGAAACAATCTCCGACAAGATCGACAACACATGGGTGTGCAATCCGGTGTGTTTTCGGAGTGTTTCTCATCGGGGCAAACTTTCATAAAATCAACTTATTCGGATCCGTTTTGAATGAAATTAACATCAGGACGAAATCTACCGAAACAAGCTCCAATGAGACCAACGACACATAGGAGTGCATTTCGGTGGATTTTCGGAGTGTTTTGCTGCAGTGCAAACATTCATAAAATCCACCTGTGCGGATCTCGATTTGTATGAAATTAACTTCGAAGCAAAATTAATCGAAACAAGCTCCAATAAGATCCACAACACTTAGGAGTGCAATCAGGTGTGTTTACGGAGTGTTTCGCTTCGGCACAAACAATATTAAAATCCACTTGTTTGCATCCTTATTTGAATGAAATTAACATCGAGGCGAAATCGTAGAAACAATCTCCAATGAGACCAGCGACACATAGAATGCAATCACGGTGTGCATCTCGATTTGTATGAAATTAACATCAAAAGCGAAATCGAGAAACAAGCTCCAACAAAAGTGACAAAACTTTGAGGAATCCGGTGTGTTTTGGTTGTTAAGCTAGGGCAAACTTTCAAAAAATCCACTTGTTGGATCGATTTGAATGAAATTAACACGGCGAAATCGACTCAAACATGCCCGATGAGACCAGCGACACAAGGTGCAATCGGTGCATTTTGAAGTCTGCAGCTCGGTGCAAACTTCACAAATCCACTGTTGGATCTCGATTTGTATGAAATTAACAGCCAAGAAATCATCAAAACCTTCGAGCTGGAAAGACAACACTTACAAGGGCAATCGGTGTGTTTTAAGATGTTTCCTTAAGGACAAACTTTCATGAAATCCACTTGTTGGATCCTATTTGAATGAAATTAACATCAAGGCGAAATAAACCAAAAACAAGCTCAATGAGGCGGCGACACATTGGCGTGCGATTGGTGCATTTTTGGAGTGTTTCACTCCGTGCAAACATTAAAAAATCACACGTGCGGATCCGATTTGTATGAAATTAACATCAAGCGAAATGGACGAAACAATCTCGGCTAGATCGAACAACACATGGGTGTGCAATCCGGTGTGTTTTTAGTGTTCTCATCGGGGAGCAAACTTTCATAAAATCAACATTGGGATCGATTTGAATGAAATTAACATCGGTAAAAATCTCTGAAACGCTCCAATGAGACCAACGACACATAGGAGTGCATTTGGTTGAATTTTAGATGTTTTGCTCGGTGCAAACATTCATAAAATCCACAATGCGGATCTCGATTTGTGAAATTAACCTCAAAATTAATGAAACAAGCTCAATAAGACCCACAACACTTAGGAGTGCAATCGGTGTGTTTTGGTGTTTATTGTATGAACAATATTAAAATCACTTGTTTGCATCCTTATTTGAATAAATTAACATCAGGCGTGGTAAAACAATCTCCAATGAGACCAGGCGACACATAAGTGCAATCCGGTGTGCATCTCGATTTATGAAATTAACATCAAAAGAATCGTAGAAACAAGCTCAACAAGGTGACAAAACTTTAGAGGAATCCGTTGTGTTTTGGATTGTTATTAGCTTTAGAACAAACTTTCAAAAATCCACTTGTTGGATCGATTTGAATGAAATTAACACGAGCGAAATCGACTCAAACATGCCCGATGAGACCAGCAACACATAGGAGTGCAATCGGTGCATTTTGAAGTGCTTCGCTCGATGTAAACTTTCACAAAATCCACCATTAGGATCTCGATTTGTATGAAATTAACGGCAAAGCGAAATCACAAAACAACTCGAACTGGAAAGACAACACTTACAAGGGCAATCCGGTTGTGTTTTAGTGTTCGCTTTGGACAAACTTTCATGAATTCACTTGTTGGATCCTATTTGAATGAAATTAACATCAGAAATGACGAAAAAGCTCCAATGAGGCGGCGACACATAATAAGCGTCGATTCGGTTGCATTTTGGAGTGTTTCCTCCTGTCAAACATTAAAAAATCACCAGCGGATCTCGATTTGTATGAAATTAACATCAAAGCGAAATGGGTAAAACAATCTCCAGACAAGATCGACACACATGGGTGTGCAATCCGGTGTGTTTTGGAGTGTTTCTCATCGGGCAAACTTTCATAAAATCAACTTGTTGGATCGATTTGAATGAAATTAACATCGGTAATCTCACAAAAACAAGCTCCAATGAGACCAACGACATAGGAGTGCATTTGATGGATTTTGGTGTTTTTGTGGTGCAAACATTCATAAAATCACTGTGCGGATCTCGATTTGTATGAAATTAACCTCGGCAAAATTAATAAACAAGCTCTAATAAGACCCACAACACTTAGGAGTGCAATCGGGTGTGTTTTAGGTGTTTAAGCCGTTGCAAACAATAATAAAATCCTTGTTTGCATCCTTATTTGAATAAATTAACATCGGGCGAAATCGTGAGAAACAATCTCCAATGAGACCAGCGACACATAGAATTGCAATCACGGTGTGCATCTCGATTTGTATGAAATTAACATCAAAGAAATCGTGAAACAAGCTCCAACAAAATGACAAAACTTTAGAGGAATCGGTGTGTTTCGGATTATGTAAGCTTGGAACAAACTTTCAAATCACTTGTTCGGATCGATTTGAATGAAATTAACACGAAATCGACTCAAACATGCCCGATGAGACCAGCGACACATAGGAGAACAATCCGTGCATTTTGAAGTGCCGCTCAATTACAACTTTCACAAAATCCACTGTTGGGATCTCGATTTGTATGAAATTACAACAAGCGAAATCATCAAAACACGCTCGAACTGGAAAGACAACACTTACAAGGGCAATCGGTGTGTTTTGAGATGTTTGCCTTTGACACAACTTTCATGAAATCCACTTGTTCGGATCCTATTTGAATGAAATTAACATCGGTAGCGAAATCGACAAAACAAGCTCCAATGAGGCGGCGACACATAAGCGTCGCGATTGGTGCATTTTGGAGTGTTTCACTCGGTGCAAACATTAAAAAATCCACCCGCGGATCTCGATTTGTATGAAATTAACATCAAAGCGAAATGGGCAAAACAATCTCAGAGCAAGATCGACAACACATGGGTGTGTCCGGTGTGTTTTGGTGTTTCTCATCGGGGCAAACTTTCATAAAATCAACTTGTTGGGATCCGATTTGAATGAAATTAACATCGTGAAATCTAAACAAGCTCCAATGAGACCAGCGACACATAGGAGTGCATTTGGTGGATTTTGAATGTTGCTCCGTGCAAACATTCATAAAATCCACTGTCGGATCTCGATTTGTATGAAATTAACCTCGAAGCAAAATTAATGAAACAAGCTCAATAAGACCCACAACACTTAGGAGTGCAATGGGGTGTGTTTTGGTGTTTAACGAACAAACTATTAAAATCCTTGTTTGCATCCTTATTTGAATGAAATTAACATCGAAGCGAAATCGTAAAACAATCTCCAATGAGACCAGCGACACATAAGTGCAATCCCAGGTGTGCATCTCGATTTGTATGAAATTAACATCAAAAGCGAAATCGTGAAACAAGCTCAACAAGGTGACAAAAACTTTAGGGAATCGGTGTGTTTGGGATTGTGTAAGCTTTAGGGCAAACTTTCAAAAAATCCACTTGTTATCGGATTGAAATGAAATTAACACCGGCGAAATCGACTCAAACATGCCCGATGAGACCAGCAACACATAAGTGCAATCCGGTGCATTTTTGAAGTGCTTGCTCGGTGCAAACTTCACAAAATCCACTGTTAGGATCTCGATTTGTATGCAAATTGCGAGCAATGAAAATCATAAGCTCGCGCTTGAACTGGAAGACCACACATACAAGGGCAATCGGTGTTTTTCAGTGTTGCAGGGACAAACTTTCATAAATCCACTTGTTCGGATCCTATTTGAATGAAATTAACATCAGGAAATCGACAAAACAAGCTCCAATGAGCCAGCGGCACAAGAAGCGTCGATTTGGTGCATTTTGGAGTGTTTCAATCTCGCTGCAAACATAAAAAAATCCACCAGCGGATCCGATTTGTATGAAATTAACATCAAATCGGAATGGACGAAACAATCTCGACAAGATCGACAACACATGGGTGTGCAATGGTTGTGTTTTGAATGTTTTACTCCGGTGCAAACATTCATAAAATCCACTTGTGCGGATCTCGATTTGTATGAAATTAACCTCGAAGCAAAATTAATGAAACAAGCTCCAATAAGACCCACAACACAGGAGTGCAATCGGTGTGTTTGGAGTGTTTAAGCCGGCATAAACAATATTAAAATCCACTTGTTTGCATCCTTATTTGAATAAAATTAACATCGAGGAAGCGAAATCGTAGAAACAATCTCCAATGAGACCAGCGACACATAGAGTGCAATCACGGTGTGCATCTCGATTGTATGAAATTAACATCAAAAGCGAAATCGTGAAACAAGCTCCAACAAAGTGACAAAACTTAGGGAATCGGTGTGTTTTCGGTTTGTGGCTCTGAGGGCAAACTTTCAAAAAATCCACTTGTTGGGATCGATTTGAATGAAATTAACACGAGGCGAAATCGACTCAAACATGCCCGATGAGACCAGCGACACATAGAGTGCAATCCGGTGCATTTTGAAGTGCTTAGCTCGATGCAAACTTTCCACAAAATCCACATTGGGATCTCGATTTGTAAATGCAATAAAAGCGAAATCACAAAACTGCCTTTCATTTGGAAAGACAACACTTGAGGGCAATCGGTTGTGTTTTGATGTTTAAACCGAGACAAACTTTCATGAAATCACATTGGATCCTATTTGAATGAAATTAACATCGGTGAAATCGACAAAACAAGCTCCAATGAGGCGGCACATAGGCGTGCGATTGATTGCATTTTTAGATGTTTCACTCCGTTAAACATTAAAAAATCACACATGCGGATCTCGATTTGTATGAAATTAACATCAGCGAAATGGACCAAACAATCTCCGACAAGATCGACAACACATGGGTGTGCAATCCGGTGTGTTTTGGAGTGTTTCTCATCGAGGGCAAACTTTCATAAAATCAACTTGTTGGGATCGATTTGAATGAA
>JAYEVE010000070.1:0-32016 GCA_036346375.1 Guadua angustifolia
CATGAGCTTAAAGCCATCCAATGTTCCTGATAAGAGTATGGAGTTTTGGAACTTAGAATCGTTGAGCTCCACAGGCCACAGCATCAAAAGAAAAGGCATACTTGCAAGTGGCAAAGCATCAACATAGTTGGGTCACCTGATTTGATACACCGGGCTGACCTGAAGCAACACTTCATGAAAAATTCTCTCCCGCGTACCCTGGGAAAGGCATCGAATGAAAAAGCTGCATTGCAGCAGATCAGGAGCATCTCCTCCTCCCTCTCCTTTCCCCTCCAAAGAAAAGCATATCTCGCGCATAGATGCGCACATGCAGGCAGTGGCTTTTCTTCATTGCCATGGCTTCCCAGCCTCTTCTTCCCCGCATCCTCGTCTTGTTCCTCGTTCTGCTCTGTCTCTCCCCGGCATGCGCTGCTAGGAGGGTCTCGGTCTCAGTCTACTATGAAACGCTGTGCCCGTTCTGCTCTGCTTACGTCGTGAACGACCTTGCCAGGATCTTCCATAACGGCGTCTCCTCCATTGTTGACCTCCGCCTCCTCCCTTTCGGCAATGGGCGCGTCTCACCAGACGGATCTATTACCTGCCAGGTATGCCTTCCCTCGTAGCCTGCGTTCCTGACCCATTTCTTTCTTGCATTCTATTTCTTGAAATAGATGCCGTTTCACAAAAATCTTAAGCATAATTGGGAAATAATATACTGTTTGTATCAAAGCTTCCATTCACACAGTACAAGGCACAAATTTTATAATCCGTAGAGCAAGGAATTGAAGTATTTACCTTTGCTACATATGTGCTTCTGTTTGCTTACTCTAGTTGCTTAATTAATTTTGCAGCATGGGGAGGATGAATGCCAACTCAACGCTATAGAAGCTTGCGTAATCAGACTATGGCCTGATGCGGTAATGCCTTATATTCATGAATACTCTTTATTAACAAAACAAAATTGGTTCTGATACTTCAGCATCCTATAATTTACGTTTCAGTGTTCGATGGTTCATGTATGTGATGTAACATACTGACATTTATCACTTCATACATGATAAATCTGCTAAGTTCACTGTAGCTCAGATCAATTGAATGTAAGGCTGTGCACTAAGTGTTAGTATGTTTTCTTCTGAATGCAGGAACAACATTTCCCTTTCATTCGTTGCATTGAGCATTTAGCTCTGATTCAAAAATGGAATGCTTGGCAATCTTGCTTTCAGGAAACTGGTCTGGCCTCCCAACCTGTTATAGACTGCTATAGCTCAGGATACGGCAAGGAGGTGAGTCATTGGCCTTCCTATTGACAAGAGTCTTTCAATTGCAGTTAATAATTTATACTGCCCTCCTCTATTGTTTTCCTTTTTTTTGCAGTTTATAATTTCTACTGATGCTTTTTTTACCTTTTCTACTGATATATTGAACTATCACAAAACAAATGTTTCTTTTCCTTCAAGAGGAAACAAGGTAGGAGTAGTTCTTGGTTTCTATTGGTGGCTGGGCTGGAGTCTCAAGTCTCAACACCATGTTAGATGATGACTCCATTACTTCTTTTTTGAGACGTTGACGGAGTTACTTTTGTACATGAATTCAGAAATTTTCAAACTACGAAATCGCAAAATTTCGATCAGATTCTTCCAATATGCTGCAGATTTGTGCAGAACAGTCATATAGGTGTGTTCCTTGAGTTCTGATAGTAATATGATGATAAACCAATTAAATGTGCAGCTCGAACTCCAGTATGCTGCAGAGACGAATGCTCTTCAGCCTCCTCATCAATTTGTACCTTGGGTGATCGTGAACGGGAGACCTCTTGGTGATGTAAGTTGCAGCTTTTCTGAAAACTGAAGTCCTATTATGTGTAGGGTATTCGTAAATCTATTGGTCTAATTTAGCATTTGATGCCACTCATATGCAGGATTACATTAATTTCGAAGCCTACATCTGCAGCGCTTATGATGGCGAACTTCCAGAGGCATGCAAAGGGAAACACTTGGCGATTGCTCAGCAGACGAAAGCAAACCGAGGAGACAAGGTGTGCCCAGCTAGCCAAACTGTCAGCTAATTCGCGAACGAGAAATAGGTCTTTAGATGAAACGAAGCACTCTAAGCTAGAATTTTGTTTCAAGAGGTTCTGCATTTTCTACTCCCCTACAGGGTCTATGTGCATTCTGCAGATAGTTGGACTAATAGTGTACTAGTGTTGTCGATTTAGGGTCTGTTTGTTTCAGCTGGGGATTGTAGAAAGCAGCTTTTAAAATCCGGAAGGGTAACAAACAGTAAACTTTTAATCTAGATTGTAACAATCTGGAGGCCAGATTGTAGCAATCCTACAATCCACTCTTCCCCAGCTTTCCCCAGCTTTTATTTCGCAAAAGACCACAATACCCATCCAACTTTCACCAAAATTACCCACCATTACCCCCAACTGTTCACATCCAAGCCAGCATCACTTTCCAAAATTTCTTCCGTGGCTTTTGGCGTTTCACATCCAATAGCCAGCCTCTGTTCCAAGCAAGTTAAAGCTTGTATGAATGATATTTTTTTGCTATTAAATTATACATTTTTGTATTTTATAAATAAGCTACAAGTGCAAAAAATGAAAATAAGGCAACAAAACAGGTCGAGAGTACTATAGACTTTTGTCAAGCAGAAACAGCAATCCAAACACACTATAATCTGGGTTACCAAACAGCCATGAGCTTTTCAACCTCCAACTTTTTAACAATCCAGCTTTTACAATCCAGGTTTTAAAAGTTACTTTTCACAATCCTCAGCTGAAACAAACAGGCCTTTACAATATGAAGCATCTAGCTTCTACTGAAAGAATTGCAATGACGGTTGACCCGTCTTGCATTTGCGCGACAAGAACTTGCTTCCATTTCTATGAAAGCCACCTTAGCAGCGCTTCAATGCTTTTCCTCTCCACCTTGTTAAGAATCTTCGCAAGTCTCCACCTTGTTAAGAATCTTCGCACGACTTGCGGTTTTGTTTTGCACATTTCATTTCACGTTCTTCTATTCAGAGAGATGCCTGATTCACTAATTGGTTTCCATGTTCCTATGCCCCAGAGGAATCCACATGAGATGGCCATTGTACTCGTCTTTTGTATCGCCCTATGGTTCTGACCTCTGAAGCGCCATTTCGTCGAGATCAAATGGAACTCTTCAAACGCAGATCAAACTAGCCCAGCGAACTAACAAATAGAAGTAACACCATACCAAAATAGGAAAATTGTATGGGAGGTGTTTATATACATCTTTTTTAAAAGTTACACAAATATTAAAATATAAATAAAGAATAGACGGTGATTATTTACTCATTCACTAGTTTAAAAAAAATTTCAACCTTTAACTTGTATTAAGAGTGATGCCTAGATGCACCTCTCAAACTATATATTCCTTGAAGGTACATTTTTTGTTGCTTCTCAGCAATATTTTTTTTTTTTTCTTTCTCCGGCGAGCTAGCATCAAGCAAGAACATTTGGGTCGTTCCGTATTATGCTGCTGTAAAGAGTCAGTGCCATAAACAGAGATGAGATCAGTAGTCACTCGCACGGCAAACAATAAACTACTGTACTAGTATTGATTGTTTTTTTTGAAAGGGCAGCAAGAGCATTGCTGCGTTACTTATATTAAGAAGGAAATAGAAGACAGGGGTGGATCCTGTTTTTTAAGGAAAAAACCGGGTCCGAAAAAAAACCTCACAAATTACTGCCACTGACAGCCTTACAAGTACACCATACCTGACTATAAGCAACTACTAAAAACGAAAAAACACAATAAGAAAAAGGCCTTCCACAAGATGCACTACTCCGAAGGTTTAGGTGACAAAGCGAAACCACGGGCGAGTATCGCATCCTTGATCGTTGCGGCCACCTGTTTTGGCGATCTCACCTTCCCTTGGAAGATACGTTGGTTTCTCTCTAGCCATAAATTCCACCAGAAGTAGATACAGAGGCCATCCAGATCTCTTCGTATTTCTTTCTCAAATTGAGTTCTGAGCCTTCGCCACCACCTGTATATTGATCCGATGTGACTGAGGTTTTGGCACCATTCCAATTTCCCCCATTGTAATAGGATAGTCCACACTTGTCTAGCGAAAGGGCAATCTTTACATAGATGGCTTGGTGTTTCCTGCGACACGTTGCAGAGGCTACAGTTTACGTTACATGGCCACATCTTTTTGATCATGTTATCTGCTGTTAAAATTTTGTTGTGAAGCAGAGTCCAAGCAAAGAATTGATATTTTAGTTCAGCTTTCGCCTTCCATATCGGGGAGATCTTCATCTTGCAGTAAACCGTGTGAAATTGCATGAGGTATGCGCTCCTAGTTGAGTATTGACCATCAGCTGTCCAACGCCATGTTATCTGATCCTCCCTCTCTTCATCCCTGTTGATTCTACGTATAGCTTCAAATAGTGCGACAAACTCCCTGATTTCGTTTTCTGAGTTCACTGGGGTGCAAAAATGGATCCAGTACTTATTTTTCAAGGCCCGGTGGACAGATATGTTCTTTCTGCTTGCTACACGGAAGAGATGCGGAGCGATATTTTTAGGTGTTTGACCTTCTATCCAGCTTGATCTCCAAAAGTCAGCGAGTTTACCGTTTCCAACCGTGACCATCGTTGAGGCATTGAAGAGAGTGATATCAGTTTTATCGCATGGCAGATCCATCCCAGTCTAGGCTCTATCGTTGTTTTTCCATCTAAACCAAAGCCATCGCATCCTAAGCGCTCTGGCGAAACGTTCCAGGTCTTTGATACCCAGTCCCCCTTTGTTTTTTGGCATACAGGTGACTAGCCATTTGATTAAGCAGTGTCCTCCACTACAATTTCCCTGCTCTTTTCCCCTCCAGAGAAAGCTTCTTCTTATTTTGTCAATGCATCTAATAAGCCACTTTTGAGTTGGAAAGACCGTCAAATGATAAATCGGTTGAGATGTTAACACCGAATTAATAAGGGTCCCTCTTCCGGCCGTAGAAAGTAGTTTGTCTTGCCAACCTGCCAGCCTACTGCTTATTTTATCAATCAAAGGTTGAAATTCAATTCTTCGAAGTTGCCTGGTGTGTAGTGGCAGCCCTAGGTACCTCCCCGGGAAGGTTGAGAGTTTCCCCGGGAAAACATTCAGCAACTCTTGCACGAGATCATGTTGGCATCTGATAGGGTAAATTTCTATTTTGGAGATGTTGATTTTTAGGCCTGAGCATCTTCCAAATGTATCCAACATTCGCCTAAGAGCTGTCAGCTCAACTACATCAGCATTTAAAAATATTCCCGCATCATCAGCTCCGCTACTAGTATTGATTGTTCTTTAAGACCTTTTGTACAGAACCGTAAACAATAAACTGCGAGTTGTCGGCTTGTAGCATTCGAGGTGAGCATGTTTGAGTCTGACTAGTTCTCCCTCCGATCGTAACTATGTATGTTTCGCATAAGGACATCTCTGCTATATAATATAGGAGTTGTTTTTACGTTATTTTCTTATAATTACTCATCATACCACTCCATTTAATAAAAACACAGAGAAAAACTGACCTTCCTGAAACCCCATCCTCCGTAACCGCCGTCCCCCCTCCCCAAATCGCCAACCTCCTCCTGTAACCGCCCCGCACGAGCACACTACTAGTGGTCTTTAAAATATAACTTTGAGTACTAATTATTTAATATATTTATAGAATATAATAAAATCATAATATTATGAAAATACTTTTCAAGACAAATATACATATATGATTTTTATATATCTAGTTTAAATATTTATAAAAATACTGATAATCAAAATTTAAAAACTTGACTACGTACATACATAAATCGATATGTCATTTATGACCGGAGGGAGTAAGCTCCAACGCGACGTGCGATATTTCCGTTGATCCCACGTTGATGGATTCCCCCCTATCAGGTCTACGGTAGCCATCAACCCGTAACGTACCATACGGTGGATTTTGCTGGCATGGCATCGGCATGTGTAAACAGGACATACGCATGCGCCCGGTCGGAGGGACGTGCAACAGTGGTCAGAGCCTCAGAGGAGGCCGGACGGCCAACAAAAACGGGCTCGTCGGCCGAGTTGATGTCGGTACGCGGAGCTCGTGCGCCGTGCCGGTGTTGATTTCTTGGCGGAGCCGCTGCGAAAGCGCGGGCGCTATTGTCCGGTGCATGACACGGCGGGAAGGCTGGGGTTGCCGCTTAGCAAAAATTAGTTCAATGCCCGTGCATTGCTACTACAAATAAAATTAATAACGGAATATAAAGGTCAAGCAATAAAAGAAAATCATGCTACAAGATCAAACATCTATTTCTCCCGATTATGGAGGAGCGGAGACGTATCGGGGAAGGCATCTGAACTCGCAGATGGGATGGTATAAATGATTAAATGGAGAAGTCGGGAGGTGAGCATATCATGAGGAACGGAGCGGCGGCTTAGGTTTTTTCCGTCGATCGGTTTTTTTTTTTTTAAATCGGTCGGTTTTTTTCACGGTTTAGCTATGGGTTAATGGTGGAGAACAGACGTATCACCACCAACTCCTAATTAGAAATAGTAAAGATAGTAGGCAAAAATATTTTTTAGTATTTAATGTAATTATAAAAAAGATTAGAATTTATTAGAAATTAAAATTAAGTATCGGCTATACTAAGAAACCTTCAAAAGATGCTAAATAAAGAGTTACATGCAAAGAAGGAAATCGTCAACAAGAATCGGAGACAATAAGATTTTTTAAAAAAATGGCCAAGGGGTTTGGCATTCATTATAAAAGAAAGAATAACAGATGAACTACATACGCACGCACACATGCGCATGCAGATTTGAAGATGGATATTGATTCTATCCAAGTAAAGGTTGAGCCAATAAAGAGAGAGACTTCAATCATAATCTAAGATTGGGTCAACTGTTTTAGGCTAAAATACCCTACAGAAAAAAAAACTCATATACAGTAACTTTTACTACTTTTTGCATCTTATTTTCTTCTACATTAGGGGTAGGCCAAAGTTAGTAGAATTTTATCTTTGTAATTTGACTTCAATTAATAATACTTCGCATTAATATGTTAATGAATCTATGAGTTACAGCTATATCCTCTGTTTCGAGATTTTGTTTCTGTTTGTTATTACTTTGAATCGACGTTTCGTCTGTAATCGATTTTTGTTCAGATTTACCTATGCCGATTTCGTCAATTTGCCAGAAAATTAGCTGACACGTTATATACGCAATACGCTGCTAGAGAGCTCTCTCTCAGTTGGATACGGTGGCGCTGTCAAGAATTTTGAGCGGCAATAGCAGGCAGGCGTGTGTGCGTACTGCCACCTATGGAGGCACCATTTGATCGGTACTCGAGACAGTGTAGCCGCTCGTCAGTCCAGGGATGCACCTCATGCACGGTACATGCATTTGGCCAGTTGGACGCAAAAAGACTTTTCTAAAGGCATGCACGTTTGTGTTAAATCATCGTGAATTTTTGTTAGGATATGCATAATGATCTATCTCTTAAGATTACCTTTATTTTTGTTAGGATATGTATAATGATCTATCTCTTAAGATTGCCTTTATGGATTTTAACTTAGCTAGAGACAACATTATAGACAAAATCTACAATAGTTCATCTTTAAAACTATTTGTCTAACTATTTTATATTATTTTCATCACACTTCCCCTTTCACACCCTATCACTATTCGCGTTGGTTTGTGTGATCAGATTGTCTTTTGCATATGAGATGGTGTATTATTTTTCCTCACCTCCTCTCTCCTCAGCGTAGGATTTTGTTGATATATATCTATACTATATAAAGTGAGAGTTTCTTCTCACGTTATTTCATCAAAATTACCCACATTTGCCATTACTCTTTAATTATCCATCTTTGTCCGCATCACTTCATCAAAATTATCCACCTTTGCCACTGCTCTTTAATTACCCACCTTTACCTGCGCCACTTCATCAAAATTACCCACATTTTTCACTGCTTTTTAATTACCCACCTTTGCCACTATTAGTGCTCTTTGCAAATAAACTTTTTATCACAAATTGAGTTTCATTTGCAGCATTGCAGACGATATGATATATATATATATATATATATATATATATATATATATATATATATATATATATATATATATATATATATATAGCGAAATATTTGGTGAAAACCACCAATTCCATGAAAACTCCGTGGAAACCACCTGTAGAAGTTTTGAAAATTCTCAAAAATTACTATATGTAGGGAGGTGAACCTCTACAACCACAAAATTTGAAGTTGAAACTCAATCGCATTTGAAAGATATGAAAAAGACATACAGCAAAAGAATAGTGTCAAAGCAGTAAAAATTACTATTCATCTGATTTTGTCTTTTCATATCTTTCAAATGTGATTGAGTTTCAATATATATAAGCGGCGTATTTGGTAAAAACCCTCTTTCTGGTGCAAACTTGAAAACTAACAATCTGGGCCTCTAGATCTTTCCTGGACGGTTTAGATGCACAAAGGTGGGATTCCACCCATCCACTTATGCTAATTAGGCACTTACCCCCTGTCTAATCCCAAATTATCCCTCACGCGCAGCTGCTCATCCCGTCCCGCAGGCCCTCCCGTCCCTCTGCCTCCTCCCGATCGCCAGGCGTGCTCATCCTGTCTCTGTCTCCTCTTACGCCACCGGCCAGAGAGATGCTCAAGCGCTTCGCCCTCGGCCCCGACGTTAAGCGTCTCCTCCCGGCGACGTCCTCTCCGACGCCCTCCTCGACCTCCGCCTCACCCTCTCCTCCCTCCGCTGCCCCGAAGGCCGCGGCAGCTACGCCCTCTTCTTCGACGACCTCCTCTCGCGGGCCCACGTGCGGGATCGATTCGCCGACGTCATCCCCTCGCCCGCCTCCTCCTGCACCTTCCCGCCGCTCGAGACCACTCGCCTCGTCGCCTCAGCTCCGCCTCTTGGGGCGGAGGAGCCTTGGCGTTGTGCTCTCGGCCAGATCTCGCCACACTGCTGCTCGCTGCAGCGCTCTTACATCTTCCCAACGGCCAAGCGGGAGAGCAAGCGCGCCTTCCGGCGATCAATTTCGATAGCTTGTTCAGCGTATGGCCCTTGCTGATTTTTATTTGATGTGGTTTTCTAGGCGTTGTTGTTGTTGGCATAAAAAGTGATTAAGTGTTCTCGTTGATTGATTATGTACATGCTTTACCCATCGAAAATGGTTTCATACTCACGGGAGTATGTACTCTCATCTCTAGTATACCACTTAAACGATATTATTATACATCTTTATCCTTTTGAGTATACTCTAATACTGATTATAAGATACTCTAAAGTGAGTTCCATGAAAATTTTCATCAAAGTTCACCCTTTGTAGCATAATTTTTTTATATATTCCTTTTACATATGTAAAAGGGTATATAGTAAAAAATAAAAGGTTCCAATGAATTTTTTTCAACTATATCGTATTGGAGTATCTTAGAATTACTATTAGAGTATACTGAAAGTGATAAAGAAGTATAACACTTTTGTTTAAGTGGTATATTAAAGGTGGAAGTATGTACTCCCGAGAGTATGGAAAAAGCTTCATATATATATATATAAGAGACACTACAAGCGGTACTATTGGAGATGTCCTTAGCTCTGGCCTATTGCAGCCTTACGTATCTTACTCCCTCTATCCAAGTTTATAAAACGTATATTTTGAATGATCCTTTGTATAATTATAAGTCGTATTTCATACTCTAACGCAAAATTAGTAGATGTTCCTCTATACTTTAATAAATATTTAACTTTACATTATATTCTTATATATTAAACATGGTGTTTAGAGGTAATAATAAAAAATAGTCTAAGTATTATTAATATCTTATTTTATCTTATTAGTCTATGTACCGATTACCGTGTACCCGTGAGTAAAAATCCTAATAGAGGTGAGTATATTTCTCTTTTATTACCTACGAACATGTTTATAGGAGGTCAAACTCTATTCGACGGGTAAACAGGTATGAGTATTGGGGAGCTTTACGGACCCGTTCTGTCCAATTACTTGTCACCTTTTATTGACATATGGGCTAGAACAAGCGTCTAGTTGGCCCCTTGATTCCTAATTTCTGATACCTCATTTTAGTAATTGTTGAATTTGAGCATCTGTGTGTCATTTGTTTGCATGTATTATTTTAATTCTTATTCTTATGTACATCTGAAATTTTGAATCATTGATAATCATTCTTTAATTCACAAAATGTAGCTAATACCTATAATTTTATCAAAAGATTGTATTAATACCATAGCTCATTCACTCTTAGTGCCATTTGGTTGAAAAGATTGTTGATGGTGGCGGGTAAACGGGTATACCGGCGGGCGACGGGTATAGGCGAGATTCTTCGCCTACGACCCTTTGCAGGTATACTACTTGTAGAAAAGATTTTGATTCATAGATATAGACATAGACGAATACTATCTATACCTACCACATCCGATTGATATCCCTATACAGGAGGAGTACCCTACCTCGGCGGATGCAATAAAACATTCTTCTCGGCTCTCCGTTCTCCTAACTGATTCTGGATCTCTGATTAGTAGAGAGCACTAGTGAGTAGTGACTAGCCACATGAGTGACACGTTGTGCTCGTAAGGTAGCGATGTGTTGATGGCCTGCGCTAAAAAGCTGATTAGTTAAAGCAATAAGTGTAGCAGTAATGAGTTAATGACTCCCATTAGGGGTGAAGATGGATATTGCTCTTCCCGTATTCTGACCTATATATTTTTTCTCGGATTCGGTACCGGATACGAGCTAGTCAGATCGGATACGAATCCAGATTATTCGGGATACAGATCGGGTCGGATACGTGATGGATTCGGATCGGGAATAGATTAAGGTATATGATAACACATGCATACATTGAGTATATGGTGAATCAAATCATATAAATACATGACAATAATAGTAAGTTATATAACAACAAAAGCAGTCAGCTATGTATTACAAATATGCCAAAGTTGGAGGCTGATACTACTGTAGAAGCAACACTTGGTAGCTTGGTACATTTTCCAACCGACTTAGGTACAGTTGACATTGAACATCTACATGGAAAATGTAATGAGAAAAGGTAAGGAAAGACAGAAGGAGCTACAAAATGAACGAACAGGGACCAAGCTCCTCATTTTTCTCACAGGTAATGATGGCATCTGCTTCATGATTTACGGAGCATTGTTCATCCTGCAAGTATGTCATAATTTTGTAACAATTGAACAAATTCGATGCAAATAACTTTATTCAAATCAGACTCTGGTCCACTGCCCCCCAATCAAATGTTAACCAAAACTCAACTCTCGTAAAGATCAGTAGATCACTTATCTATGGGGCAAATCAAAACATAATCTCACTTTTTGTCATTCAAAATGGCAAAAGGAAAGGTTTGAGAAGTTATTAATATGGTTTTGATTTCAAATCGGATTGGAGCACATCAAGTGAGCTGGTGAAAATTCTATATTGTGGTGGCATGATTGGACAATTGGTTACCAGGTGTCCTTTGCATTTGTAAATTACCATCTACTTTATTCATATGCAAAGAAGTGAGCATTTCAATGAAAGCCAGCTACATCAGTCGAGAACAGGATATTCCTATGGCAGATCCGAGGACCACAAAAGCTGAGCACGAACTCAAATCATCATCTAAATATAAGTGACAACTGACAATGTAGATCCTTTTCTTAGCCAAGATTAATTACAATCTCAACGAGACCAGAACCTGGACTAGAGATAAATTTTAGAACTCCAAACGGAGGATTTAAAACCTTCCAAATCATTACAGCTCATCTTTTTCTAACAAGAGAGGTGCTTCCATGCTTTTTATTTTGACAATTGCATAAATATTAAAACATGAATGAATGGTAGATGATGATTACTTACCCATTCACTTGCTTCAAGATTTGTGCAACCTATATTGAGAGGGAAAGTATTGAAGCACCGCTCTTCTAACAATTATCGTGTGTATATGCTCACCTAAAAAGCATTCTTTATAGTTTATTATTTGCTCGTAACCTCCATGAATTTCGATAAATGCATGCAGTGAGCCACTGACTTGCTTTGTCATTCAAAATGGCAAAAGAAAATGTTTGAGAACCAATTACCTAAAGTCCTCCTCACGGGTTCGGATGGGCGAGAAGGTGGCGGGTGAGGAAGAGGTGGGGGAGCGAAGGACGGGGCAGAAGTAGCAGGAGTTGATGGCCCAGAGGAAGGGAAGGCACACGAATCCTCACAGGAAGAAGCGCCAGGCGTGGCCCTTCGCTTCCTCAAGAGGTAGCCCAGGCGTTGTCGACCCACGGGATTAGGGTAAAAAAAGCTCGAGGCTATAAGCGGTTGGATTCGGCTCGTCGCAGACTCGATTCGAGCTCGGCTCGAGCCCAAAACGAGCCGAACTCGAGCCTATGTTGAAGCTCGCGAGCTGGCGAGCCGAGCTCGAAACGTTCGCTAAGGCTCGGTCTCTCTCTGCGTCGGCAAGCGTCCATCCAGGCGTCAGCGTCTGACCGTGACTCCGTTCGGCCATCCAGACTCCGTCCCACGCAGCGACGCAGCCACTCCGTCCTGTTCCGTCTCCCCATGGCCCAGACGCCAGAGTCCAGACTTCATTCCGCAAATCGAGTCGAGCATGTGACCGATTCCCCATTCCCCATTTCCTGTCTCCTCCCCGAGCAAGCGGCGAGCGGCGCGCAGCTGCGACCGTGAGCGGGCAGCGTCCCGACTCGACCGATTCCTCCCGATCGATCCCTCCCACCGTGGAGGTCGCGTCTCCGCCAGACTCGAGCATCTCCGGTCTCCCCCGTCGACCCACCACCGGGTTCTAGGGTTCGGAGGAAGGGAGCTCGGCTGGCGCATCGCGGGAGGCGGGACGCCAGGCCGGGACTACGGGGGCAGCCATCGCAGGACGCCGGGCGCTCGGGAGCCCAAGACTGCTAGACGCTGGGACTAGGGTTTGTCGCCTTGCCGAGTTGCCGGTTCTCCTTGGAGCCTGGACGACGGTGAGCTTTTGTATACCTACTCCAAGATATATGCCCTCGTCCCCATCGTCGATCTTAGTGAGGACTGAGGAATGACTGAGGGCTGAGGATATATATGTGTGTGATGTGATCTCTTCTTGTGCTCGATCTCTTGTTTTTGTATGGTCGATGAGAATGAGGAATTGAGGATGATAAAGTGATGACTTGAGGAGATGAGTGAATTGTTGATCTTGATGAAGTGATGATTATATTTATATATAGATGCTATGCTCATTTGTATATACATATAGTTACCGTGCTCGCTCCTTGTGTTCATTGATCTTGATTACATACATAGAGTTAATTTGTTTGTCACTCGCTCACTGATGGTGATTAACTGATCATATTGTACTAAATTGCTAATGCATGGCCTATAAAACTATAAGATATATGCCTACTCCAAGATATATGCCTCTGAAATCTGAATCTGTTGCATTATATTGCCAAGTTTTCATTAGTGCTTCACATCAGGGATGGTGCTTTGAATATTTTTACTGAGGTTTGTATGGAATGTGCTATTCTTATTGTTGTATCTGGAAGTTAAGGAGTATTGCAATGCTATGCAGTGATAGTTGTAAGTTGTGAAACAAATGGTGAAACAAATGCTTGGTAATCGGTTAGAGCCGTCGGCAAATGGTGTTTTTTTAATGTTTCACTGAGCATGTTCTTTTCTGCACAATATTAAATGTTGATTCTGTTTCATGTCTTTTTCTCTCGTTCATTGAATCATAGCACTGCTGCCTAATCAATCAGATTGTTCAAAAAAGAAATGAGATAAGGGTTCAGCATACAATCTGAGGCAGCAGTGCTATGATTCAATGAACGAGAGAAAAAGACATGAAATAGAATCAACATACCTGCAATCATAGAAGAAAACCAAATTAATTGAAATGTGTTGAAATTTGAGCATGATAAATTGGCTAACACTATGCAAATTGTTCTAGATGTCTGAAAATCAACAATCAACACAACAATCTATTGATTCACCGGCAAAGGAGAAAGAGGGAACCAAAAACCAAGGAGCAGCACCAGCACATCAACAAGACATTGATCAAGAAGATGGACCGACGAAACCTACAAGGAAGAAGAAGTCCGCAATATGGAACTTCTTTGAGGAATGTGAAGTTCCATCGAAGAAAAAAAGAGGAGAGATGGAAAGCAAGATGAAGTGCAAAGCATGTGGAGGTTTGCTATCAAAGATAAGCAGTGGTACTACTTCACATTTCAAGAGGCATCTTGATCAGTGTGACTATTACAAGCTGCAACAAAAATCCAACCAACAAAAGACCATCAATTTCCGTAGCACTGAAGAAGGTGATGTTGATACTGAAACTCCTTATGTGGTTGCCCCTGGTTATCATGATCCTGCAAAAATTCGTGAACTCATTTGCAAGATGATCATTGTTCATGAGTTACCATTTAATATTGTGGAGTATACTTGGTTTAATGCTTTGCTAAAATCACTAAATCTGCATACAAAAAGGTGTCTAGAGTCACTATTAGAAATGAATGCATGAAGTCGTATGAATCGAGAAGGAACAATTGAAGAAGGGTTTAAGGACATTAAGAAGATAAGCCTCACTTGTGATCTTTGGACGTCTAATCAAACAACGTGTTACATGAGCCTAGTTGCTCACTACATAGATGCAGATTGGTCAATGCATTGTCGTGTCATTAACTTCTTAGAGTGGAGCCTCCCCACCGGGTGTAGTCATTTGCAATGCCATTTCGATTGTTTGGTGCATGGAAAATTGAGGATAAGATAGCTAGCATCACATTTGATAATGCCTCAAGTAATGATGTTCTTTGCTAGATTGTTGCTTGCCAAGTTTACAAACCGAGGTGCACTTTGGTTTAAAGGGAGGTTCCTTCATAATCGTTGTTGTGCTCACATTCTAAACTTAGTTGTCCAAGATGGTATGAAGATTATTCAACCTTTAATTGACAAAGTTAGAGAGACTATCAAATACATCAAGAAATCTAATAGCCGGACGTACAAGTTCAATGCCGATATTGATTCTCTAAACCTTCAGCGCAAAAAGGGATTGGTTCTTGATGTGTGCACTAGGTGGGGTTCAACATACAAAATGTTAGATTCCGCTTTTCATTCTGAGTCGCCATTGATGTGTATGCTGCTGGAGATGCTAACTATAGGTGGCAGCCAACTGAACTGGATTGGACGTTGTATGAACAAGTCAAAGATGTGTTGTGTGTTTTTCACTTGGCTACAGAGGAGTTCTCTGGTTCAAAGTACCCTACCTCCAATTTGTTTTATCCTCATATTGTCGATATTAAGAAGGCACTAGATCAATTGTTACTATCCGGAGATGAATCTCTTAGAACAATGGCTTATGCAATGATCTGAGAAGTTTGATAAGTATTGGGGCCCAGAATGCAATATTTTGTTTGCAATTGCTGCAATTCTAGATCCAAGATTTAAGATGGGCATGATTCAGTTCACATTTCCTTCTTTGTACTCAGAAAATGATCTTCCTAAAAAACTTGCATCTATTCAATCTACACTGGATGAGTTGTATGCTATATATGAAAGTGAATATAACAAAAGCATATCAACATTGAAGAACACCGATTCTTCTTCTCAATGTCTTGTACATCGATCATACTTCGATAGTGCTTTCTCAAGCTGCTAGCCAATTCCAAGAGTTTATGAAAGCTCAACATGCTAGTCATCCTTCAAAGCCAGATTTAAGAAAGTACTTGGATGAACCGGTTGAAGTTATTCCCGTGGAAGGATTTGATATACTTAAATGGTGGAGAATGAATGAGTTAAAATATCCAGTAATGTCTAGAATGGCCAAAGATGTTCTCACTATTCCCATTACCACAGTCTCATCGAATCGACTTTTTAGTACCGGAGGTCGGTGGTCGATGATTATCGTAGCTCTTTGCTTCCATCAACTGTGCAAGCTTTGGTGTGTGCATCTAGTTGGATTAGAGGAGGTCACCACAAACTAAAGGATTTGGTAAGTTCATGGATGTTGTTGTTTACCACATAATTGATTTGTGTATCTAATATATATTTACTTCTTGGCTCTTGCTGTCTTGCATAGGAGGAGGATGCTAATTCCATCCCTTTGTCATCAACTGAGACTGCTACAGCCATTTCAGTAGTGGGTAGCAATTAGTCTTCTATATCAGGTAAGTTTTATGTGGGAGTTAGGCTGCTTTGGAGGTTCCATAATTTATATTGAAGCTATTTGTTGATTGTCCACGGAAAAGAAATATTTTGTGGGTGTTTTGGTAGGATGGAACCTATTACTTATATGGTTATTGCACTTATCAGAGTAAGTCTCAGTATGTCATATTTGTTCTTGTTAAGAATTGCTTCATGATTAAATATTTCTCATATTTACATTGTAATGGTTAAATATTGTCGCCATATCGAATTTTCAATTAGAAACATGGCAAATTGTCAATGATATGATTCTTGCTAGAAGTGTTTGTTCGATTTGACATAATTCGGTGATTCTTGCTAGAAGATGTGGAATGTAGATGGTATTGAATGCTTTCCATAATTTAGTTCTCTCGGTTTTGTTGATTTCATTCTTTGTATGTTACTTCTTTGGCTATTGATATTATGAGATCAAAAATGCAGGAATGCATTACCTTTCTGAGCTCGAAAATCTCGGATGCAATTTCAGATGGCGAGACCTCGAGAGATATGTTTGA
The DNA here is from genome assembly GCA_036346375.1 of Guadua angustifolia. Taxonomy (NCBI): domain Eukaryota; kingdom Viridiplantae; phylum Streptophyta; class Magnoliopsida; order Poales; family Poaceae; genus Guadua; species Guadua angustifolia. Next base: position 16,674 of record JAYEVE010000070.1, read on the forward strand.
GTAAGCAAGCATACATTTTATACATTTCTTGACAGAGTTACGCATATACAAATGTCTAAGTCGACTCAATGAGTGCATGCTTGTTCATTTCGATAACTATGGTTTCACAATTTGTACCTTTGAATAGTTTGTAATTTGCCTTTGCTTTTGGCCTTCTGTTTAAATATTGTCGCCATATCGAATTTTCAATTAGAAACATGGCAAATTGTCAATGATATGATTCTTGCTAGAAGTGTTTGTTCGATTTGACTAATTCGATGATTCTTGCTAGAAGATGTGGAATGTAGATGGTATTGAATGCTTTCCATAATTTAGTTCTCTCGGTTTTGCACTTGCCTCGACATTCTTTATTTTACCTTGTTCCATAATTTAGTTCTCTCAATTTAGTTCTCTCATTTCCTTTGTTTTGACAGGATGATGCGATTGTGCTTTGGACAAAGCTATGGGAGAAGAGGAAGGTGAGATCAAGATTCAAGCGGTGAGTGGGTCTTGCTTGTAGTTTTCTGGAAGAACTTGTTTTGGACTTTTGGTGTAATGCCTATCTATCTAGCTCTTTAGTACAAATGTACAATGCTTAGTTTCATCATCTGTGTGACTTGCTTAGTTCGTGATCATCATCTGTGTGACTTGCTTAGATTCTCATCATCATATGATTAGCTAAGACTGTCACTTGCTTAGTTCTATGACTTCTGTCATCTGTGTGAGCTTGTTAGAACTTAGAAGTTTAATCATATGATGATATTCATATGATGGTTAATTATTTGTTAATTATCTGTGTTGAATGATATTCGTATGATGGTTAATTATTTGTTAGAAGTTTAATCTGTGTTTAATCTTTCATTTCTGCACTTATTTAAATCTATCACAGACTAGTAAGACTGTAAGAGGAATTCTCATAAGGTTCTATGCTCTTTTTAAGATGGCTGTTGTATCACTGCAACTAAACACCATACATGATAGTCTGATACATGTGCTTATGTTCAGTTAAGTAGTATCTATGCCTGAATCCTGATGTCTATTATCGAGCCTGTGACGAGCTTGTGACGAGCTTGTGTGCGTTTTTTTGTTTTCGAGCTTCATCGAGCCGAGCTCGAGCTTCATCGAGCTTTGGCCGAGCCGAGCTCGAGCCTGGCTCCGAGCTCGAACCCGAACTCGGGCTCGCTCGAGCTCGGCTCGAGCTTCTACCGAGCTCGAGCCTGGCAGGCCAGGCTCGCTCGAGCTCGGCCCGTTTACAGCCCTACCTGGGATATCCGACAAGAACTCCAAATCGCAAGACACAAACGGGAACAAAATCACACAGGGAAAAGCAAAATGGATTGATAAATAGATGAAGTTTAAACTGGGGAAAGTAGGACTCTAGAAACTTCAAGGCAGAAATCGTATCTCGATCTGTTACAACCAGGCTTTATATAGCCGAAGCTTTCTCCAGTTACCGCGCAAAAAGAAAGACAACGCAAAAATTACTGTAGACCATAATTGCTACTTTGGCTTATAGCCTTTGGATCAATAGTAAACTTCACTATCTAATGTAGACCCTTGGATCTTCATAATACTCTTCAGCAGCCCGATCGTATCAAGAGAGCGTGACTCCTTCTTCAGCTCTGTTTCTTCAGTATCTGACAATTCTCCCCCCTTGGAAAACCTTGTCCTCAAGGATTAAAGCGTGGAAATACTCTGGTAATGAAGTCAGCGTCTTCCCATGTGGCTGCATCAGGCGGTAGGTTAGACCATAAGATTTTCCATTGGATGACTGGTTCATGATTCCTGGGTATCATTCTCCTCTCCAGAATTGCTGCTGGCTCCGCTTGTATATTGCCTTCTGTGTCAATCAAGGGCAGTTCTTTACTGGGAATAGCTTTTGGTCCAACATGACGTTTCAATTGACTCACATGGAACACCGGATGAATCAAACATCCTTCAGGTAGCAGCAGCTTGTAAGCCACATTTCCAACCTTCTCAGTGATGCGAAAAGGGCCATAAAACTTAGAGTGCAGTTTAAGATGCCTGTGCAATCCGAGAGCATTGTGCCTATAAGGTTGAACCTTGAGATAAACCATGTCTCCCACCTCAAACCTCCTCTCAGTTCTATGCATATCAGCGAAGTACTTCATCCGAGCACTAGCCTTTTCCAGATTATCCTTAATGACTTGAGTCGGCGATGCGCCATTCCCGATTCTTCCAAAGAACTCCTTCGGTGATATTTTCAAACAAAGCATTCTCAGTGATCATAGGAGGAGGCATTCCATACAATGCTTGGAAGGGAGTGGTGTTCAAAGAAGTATGGAAGGATGTATTGTACCACCATTCAGCTTGTGTCAGCCAAGTATTCCATTTTTTTGGGTTTGCAAACGCCATGCAACGCAAGTAATTCTCCAAACACTGGTTTACCCTCTCCGTCTATCCATCCGATTGTGGATGATATGCACTCTTCAACCTCGATCTTCACACCCGTGCATTGAATAGTTCCTTCCACAATGAACTTCGTGAAGATACGATCCCGATCGGTGACAATCACCATTGGTAACCCATGCAACTTATAAACATTGTCGGGAAGAGCCTAGATATCTCTTATACGAATATGGATGACTCAATGCAACAAAATGGGAATACTTGGTAAACCTGTCCACCACCACCAATATAACATCTTTACCCTCTGATTTTGGTAGCCCTTCTATGAAATCCATAGTAATATGGGTCCACGCCATATCTCGCACCGGCAGTGGTTGAAGAAGTCCCGGATAAGGCACATTTTCGGATTTGTTCTTCTGACAAATTGCACAAGACTTAATAAATTCAGAGATCATCTTCTTCAAATGTGGCCAATAAAATATTGGTTTGATTCTTCTGTAAGTTGCACGTTCACCTGAATGACCGCCAAATGCAGAGCTATGGAATGATTCCATCAACTGTTTCTTCAATTCTGAACCATTACCAACAAAAATCCTCCCCTTATATCTCAAAATTCCATTGCGCAAGGTATATGAGGGAACACTTCCAGCATCAAGCCTTAGTTTGGTCTCTATTTCCTTACACTGCTCATCTCCTTGGTAACTCCTTGTTACCTCATTTATCCATTCAGGAACTGCTACTGATATGGCCATACTTGCTTCGGCATGAGGTGCTCTTGATAATGCATCTGCAGCTCTGTTCTCTCTTCCCTTCTTATACTCAATTCTGTACTCATAACCCAAGAGCTTGATTAGTAACTTATGTTGCAAGCCATCTATTAACTTCTGCTTAGCTAGATATCTGAGACTTTGTTGGTCAGTGCGGATGATGAAGGTTGAGCCCAGCAAGTAATGTTTCCATTTTTTTAAGGCTTCCAAAATAGCCAACGCCTCCTTATCATATACTGACATTGCTTCAGCTTTGGGCCCAATAGTTTTACTCATGTATGCTATGGGTCTTTTATCTTGCATCAAAACTGCTCCTAATCCCTTCCCACTCGCGTCAGTTTCCAGAATAAAAGGCTTGGAGAAATCTGGTAAAGCAAGAACCGGAGCATTAATAAGAGCTCTCTTAATCTCCTTGAAGGACTCACACTGTTCTTCACCCCAACTGAATGCATTCTTCTTTAATGAATTGAATAAAGGTCTGCAAATTGTGCCAAAATTCTTGATAAACCTCCTGTAGTACCCTACCAAACCCAAGAAACCTCTTAATTGTGTTATATTCTTTGGAATGGGCCACTCTTGCACTGCCAGCACCTTTTCAGGATTAGTTGCCACTCCATCCTTCCTAATAATGTGCCCTAAATATTCCACTTGCTCTTGCCCAAATACACATTTACTTTTCCTTGCAAACAACTTGTTCTTCCTTAGTATCTCCAACACTTCGGTTAGATGTTTCATATGTTCTTTCAGATTTTTGCTATATATTAGTATATCATCAAAGAATACTAGCACACTCTTCCTGAGAAACCTTGCCAACAGATTGTTCATTAGGGTTTGAAAGGTTGCCGGTGCATTTGTTAACCCAAACGACATAACAACATACTCATAATGACCGGTATGAGTACTAAATGCAGTTTTGAAAATGTCTTCAGGTCTCATTCGAATCTGGTGATAACCAGACCTAAGGTCTATCTTGGAAAAGTATTGAGCTCCATGCAATTCATCCAGAAGGTCTTCAATAACAGGAATGGGATATTTGTTTTTGACTGTATTTGAATTTAATTGTCTATAATCAATGCAAAGCCTCCAAGTTCCGTCCTTTTTCTTGACCAAAATAGCTGGAGATGAGAAGGGGCTAACACTGGGTCAGATTACCTTTGTCTGTAGCAAGCCTTCAATAAGGTCTTCCATAGCATTCTTCTTGTGATAAGGTAACCGATAGGGTCTTACATTCACCATTTTTGCTTCCTGTATAAGTGGTATTGCGTGATCACACTCTCTAATGGGAGGCAGTTCAGTTGGTTCTTCAAATATGTCTGAATATTGCTCCAGAAGCTTCATGATTTCAGGTATCTCTCCCAACACATTCTTGTCATCATTGTTACTGACCTTAACATACATCACTGCTCCCACAACCCCTTTCATCATTAGTTTCTTGAGTTTGTGTTCATTAATAACACAATTCTGTCCAGGAACGGTTTCATCTTCAAACTTAACCAATCGGAGTCCATCCCGGGTAATTATGAGTTCCCGAGTATTCAAGTCTAAGCTAACAGGACTATGCTGCTTAATCCAATCAGCTCCTAGGACAACATCATAGCCCTTAAGATGCAATACTCGCAAATCACCTTGGAATTTCTCCCCTTGTATAGAATACTGACAATTCAGACATATGAATTCACACTTAACCTTCATTCCGTTTGCTACTGTCACTTGTAACAAGGGTCCTTCGCTAATTTCACAGCCAGCCTTTACTGCCATGCTCGGGGTTATAAACGTAGCTGAGCTTCCAGTGTCTACCAAGGCCACAGCATTCATCTTGCCGATTTGCACCTTCAGGGTAAAGGTGGAAACCCCTGAGCTGGTTCCTGCAAGAGCATGTACAGACAATTCACAGTCTTCTTCATCTTTCGGGTGTTGCATTGGACTTCCTGGAGGGGTTACATATTCTCCTTCACAACCATCTTCTTTCTCTCCTTCATCTTCAACAGTTACCAAATTTAACTGTTTTTGAAACTTACATACCTTACTGTGTCCAGGCACCCAAGGCTCCTGACACTTATAGCATTTCCCACCAGTCCACTTGTTGCCAGTATTCAAGTTGGTTTTCACATTTCCCTCTTTCTTACTTATCACATCTTCCCCCTTCGAACCAGATTTACTGGAATGACTGGAAGTATTGCTTACATCAGAGTTCCAATATCTTCGTGGTTGTGAGTGTGCTTCATAATTTCGAGCATGACAGTATGCTTCTACCAAAGTAGTTGGCATCAGGGATTTCAGGGGAATCTTGATGTGATTTCTTAACCCAGAGATAAAATAGTCCAAGAAATAGCCTTCTGTTAGATGAGGGTTATTCCTCTTAACCAAATTCATCATTGCCTCAAATTTATCAATGTATATTTCAATACTCCCTACTTGTGTCAGGTTTCTGAAATTTTCAATCACCTCCACTCTGGTCTCTGCAGCAAACCTCTTGTATAACATATCACAAAACTGAGACCAAGACATTCCTCTGGTATCGATCCGGTTGCTGTTCAACCACTGATCAGCCCTTCCTGTGAGGTATATTTCAGCAATTGACACTTTCTGCCATTCAGGTGTTCTTCCCAGCTCAAAGCACTTTTCAGCTTTCCTTATCCAAGCTTCAGGGTTTTCTCCATCAAATTTAGGAAACTCTACCTTTGGCCCCTTGTTAAACCCACTATTATGCTGATTGTTTCTGTCATCACCGTGAGTGGCTCCCCATTCTGGTACTCTTGGCCGTGGGTGATTCAAAAGGTGGTCATGTCTGGCATAAGGAGCAAACCCAGGAGGTTGACTTGTATAATTATATATGTTTCTGTAATTAGGCACATGGGGTGGACTGGAGGTTGTAAATTGTGGCGCAAAAGACCCAGTAACCATTAAAGATGGAAATACACTTACGCCAAAAGTTCCCCCAACAGAGTTATCAATACCAGTCATGGGTGCTTGTGGCAATGCTGAATAATGAGTATTGGAATGATGAATACTGAAGGGAATCACAGGAGGGTCAGATTGAATGTTACCCATAGTTGTATGTGGAGCGAAGGAATGCCCACTGCCAGGAGTTCCAAGAATCTGGACTGCAGCACTTGCTTGTCTTGCCGCAGCTCTGCTTGATTGCCCCTTTTCGCCTTCCACATGAGCCATATTACTGGCAACTTCACCAGAACCATTTTTTTCCATCAATACCTTCAGCATATCCACCACTTGGTCAATCTTGTTTGTATTCCCCAACAATTGCCTTTGAATCTGATCAACCTGTTCTTGCACAGAAGTTGAACTTTCAGCCATTTGCTGCTGTAGGAAACCCAAATCTTTCTTCACTTCTTCCAGATCGCCCGTGGATGCATAACCAGTATCTTCTTCCAGTACCTTACCTCCTTTTGGCATCTTGAAGATGGAACACCTTTTCCAGATTAGGGATTTTACTGGGAGTAAACAACCCCTCCCAAACCAAATCAGGAACTTGTTCCTAAACCCTTGCTTCCAGATCGCAGAATAGGCCAAGAATCGGTGTGCTCTGATACCAAATGTCAGACCCCTGGGATATCCGACAAGAACTCCAAATCGCAAGACACAAGCGGGAACAAAATCACACAGGAAAAGCAAAATGGATTGATAAATAGATGAAGTTTAAAGCCGGGAAAGTAGGACTCTAGAAACTTCAAGGCAAAAAATCGATCTCGATCTGTTACAACCAGGCTTTATATAGCCGAAGCTTTCTCCAGTTACCGCGCAAAAAGAAAGACAACGCAAAAATTACTGTAGACCGTAATTGCTACTTTGGCTTATAGCCTTTGGATCAATAGTAAACTTCACTATCTAATGTAGACCCTTGGATCTTCATAATACTCTTCAGCAGCCCGATCGTATCAAGAGAGCGTGACTCCTTCTTCAGCTCTGTTTCTTCAGTATCTGACAGGCGTCCACCGTTGCCCAGACCGCTAGTGAAGGCGAGCGGAGAGTCTGAGCGCCAGACCTAAAGTACCCGCCGAGGAGATCGTGGTTGCCGGTCGGGACGGAGGAGAATTTCATATCTGGGCTTGGGGCGGCTTGGGGAATGGGGCTGAGGGACACGGCACACGGACACCAAGAGATCCAAGACCAACTGTCTGACTGATTGAGAGGCGAGACGAGAATTTCCGAGGTTTCCAAATCCGGATATTTGAATAATGCAAATACCCGATATTCGATTTTTGACCTATATTTTTGGGATAATGTACGTTTTTAAATCTGATCCGATATCCATTTTCAACTATCCAAATCCAGATCCGTATCCAACCTAATATCCGATTTTCTTCTCAAATCCGATTTCAATCGGATCCAACTTCAAATCAGACAGAAACTATCCTTCCATTTTCACCCTATATCCCATGCTAATCATCCGACACTCCAGCACATCATGCTATCTCTGAAACCGAGGCTGATAGTACCTCCTCCCATTCATCCCGAACCGTGCCAGTAGAGTTAACATATGTCCTTTTTCATATGCACCGCCGTAGGACTAATTATTTCAAGATTGCTGCTAAGCACGGTTTCGCAAAAATATGAAAATCGTTTTCGGAATGAACTCTCGTGTTGCTTAACGAGTGTTGACTGTTTAGTACACGTCTTAAAAAAAAGTTTCTTTCCTAAAAGAGAGAACTGTTCACTGTTTTAATCCCTTAATTTTTTTATAGAACTAATCTCCATAGATTATTTTTTTTTGGATGAATAACCCCATTCCGCGTATGGAGAGCGCGAAATTTGCCAGACGCCGCGGAAAAATCCAAATACCACGCTTCCATCCCACGGAAATTAGATTTCCGCGCCCCCCTTCTACAACAATTGCATTTCGCGCCTCCATTTCACGGCAATTACACTGAATTCCACAGACGCTGGTGGATTCCGTACCACCGATTTTCTACTCCCACATTCTGAGACAATTTAAATTCCACGCCTCAGGCCCCAGGGGGACTGTAGCAATTCTGCGCTATAATATACATGGGATTACCTCTCCCGTGGTACAGTAGCACATAGAAAGGCTATTTTTGTAAAAGAAATTATGAAAATGAGCTATGTTTGAAAAAAAGGAGAGAGAGAAAGGGGGCAAATATGCTAGCATTTCGCAGAGAAGCCCATGTTATTACCGGATCAACCTAGGTGCCTCATCGGTTCTTCTATAATTTGGTAACACTATTGAGCAGCCGAGCTTTCCTTTGAGAGTTAAGACTACCAAATGTTTCCTGTTGCCGTTTCTTCTGGAATTTGGTAACACTATTGATTAGCCAAACTTTCCTTTGAGAGGATTTAAGGATTTGCTATGGTAAAGATATCACTTAAGAATCTGTTATTTGATGTTTTGTTGACACGTGGGTCTTGAGACCGTATTTCGGTTACTCACAAGTGTGGAAAAATCATCGAATACACCTCTCTGGAGGTTAAATCATCGAGGAAAAAAAAACCTTAAGACACAAAATTTTGATCGAAAGTATGTCGATATCTCGAACTATAAAATCATATATTTGACCCTCTGATCTTTATAATCTGATTTAATTAACACACCGATCCGGTTTCGTATAGTGGTATCGACCTGCATGACATAATGAGTGGATGGTATTGGCCTGCATGGTACGATAAGTGAATGATTTTGTCATGTAAGATAGCTGAACAAGTTTAGATGAATGACAGATAGAACTCACATGGACTTTTCTTCCAAATCAAAATATATAGAGAGAGAGAGCTACAGGCCCACAACTATGGAAGCATGATTAAGAGCTTGGTGGAGGAGAAGTCTATGTGGGTCATATCTGCTAATGACTTAACCTGACCAGTGTAGCATACTACATGTCAAAACCGTCCACTATTATGCCACACGGATAATATCACTGTGATAAAACCGGATTTAGGTGTTATTTAAACCGAATTAAAAGGGATTAAATATATGATTTATAGTCTGAAAAGCCTGATAGAATTTCGACCAAAGTAGTGTCATCTATGATTCCTTCTTTTTAGGGCCAGCCAAAGTTGCACAAGGACCCTTTCAAAATTATATACGACTATCAAGCATCAACATGAAAAAGTAGCTCAGTCAGACCTCTTAAACTAAGGGCTTGTTTGGTAGAGTTTTAGATCCCAGTTTCACCTGAGATCTTAAACTTGTAGGCTAAAATAAATTGAATTAAGTTTATATTTTTGATCTAAAATGTAAATAAGATGATCCATCTAAACACTCTTAATATACTCACGCCTCGGCTCCACGGATCTGGTAGAGTTAAGGGCGTGTTTGGCAGGGGAATCTGGTGAAGCTGAAAATTCTAGCTTCACCAGATTCGTTGAAGTGGAGTTGTGAGTACATTAAGAGTGTTTAGATGTATCATCTTGTTTACATTTTAGACCAAAAATATAAACTTAATTCACTTTATTTTAGCCTACAAGTTTTAGATTTCAGTGAAGTCGAATCAAACTCTACCAATCAAGCTCTAAGAATACTCGGGATCTAGTGGAGTCAAGTCCTACTAAACACACCCTAAGACTCCTTTAGGTCAGATTATAGGAATGCAGTTTTCGAATTCTACAATGTATCGAATATGTGAATAGATAAAACAAAATTTATATATAAAATCGTAACCGATTTTCTCGAAATCTAGAATCTGCGTTCCATAGTTTTTTCAAAACGGCCTAAACTAAGGGCATGTTTGGATCCATTAGCACTAACAATTAGCTGCTAAAATTAGCTAAAGTGGATCCAAACATGCACGCTATATAATGACTAATAATTAGCCAACATCGGCTAATGGTTATTTCATTAGCTAGTAGACCTCTGCTAATTGGTGCTAATAGATGGTGAAAAGTCTTAATTGCCCTTGTCCATCCACATGATCCTTGTCCAAAAGTTCGTCTGCACCCAAATTCCCCACGAAGCCCCTTCTCTGCCGGTCTCTCCTCAAGCGGCTTTCTTGAAACCGCTCTCTCGCCGATCTCTGTAGCCGCTCTCTCCCCCCTGCTCTCTCCACCGTGCATGCTCTCTGCAGTCGCTCTCTCCCCATCGATCTCTCGCCGCCGCCCATCTCTCCGCCTCCGCCCTCTTTTTCGCCACCGCGACACCCTCTTTTCGATGGATCTTTATGGGGAGAACCACGAGGGCGATCGCGGTCGTCGATCGACTTCACCGCCCATGAATCAAGCGTCCGGGCTTCCTTCGAGCCGCCAACTCTCTTGGCGGCGTGGCGTTCCTCGTCGGCAGTTCGGTGGAGTGGAGTTGCTCGATCTCAACTCCCGAGCCGCCGGCGTCCCCAACTTCATGTCCTACCAGAGTTACTTCAATCACCATGGGTCGGCAGCGGCGTGGAACGAGGTCGCCGGTGGGCGTGGCGCACCAACAGGCACCGGACGACGGAGACCTGGCTTGCACGGTGCGAGGCGTTCAGCTCTCCTCCGCCACGGTTCGGCTACGAGGCGCGTGGAGCTCTTGGTCGTCGCCGCCTCGGTGGAGTGCAGGGAACTCATCGGTCGCAGCCGCCCTGTGGAAGTCTTTGGAATGCCTCGAGCAAGTGGGGCGCGCCACCGTGGTGGTAGTGGTGGCAATCCTTGGCGGGATGTCAGGTGTGACCATGGAGGAAAAGTATGAAGGCTTTGGTCTAGGAGCTTGGAAAAATTTTTGTTTCTCTGAAAATTTTCTTTCTTGCAAGTATTGAAATCATCAGAAAATATGAATTCCTCAATATGTATTTGATGTCCATTGGTGAATTTCTAGTAACCCGGTATTGAAACCATCAAGTATGAATTGTTGAATATGTATTTGATGTCCATTGGTTTGAAATACTTTGTTCATACTAATTGAGATTGGTTTCACATTTGTCGATATGTTACGATTCATGCCTATGTAAGTCTGAGAACTAGGCGTTTCACTCAAGCAACTAGTTCTCAATAGTTGCAATAGATTCTTGATCGATTGAGCTTTGTATTTTCATAGTAGCACCGTTAGAATGATCCAAAGTAAGTTCTCGATCAGATTTGGTTGACCATGTAGTGTGATGGTTCAAATTTATATGAGCTAACAATAATACTCTTGGACTAGATTGGTTCTCTTTTGGCTAGATTGGTTCAAATTTTACATGAGCTAACAATAATCCTATTCTCGAACTATCTCAAATTAACAGATAAAATTAATCAATGAAATGTATTTGGTCAAAGATGAAAATGTTTTGAGTCGAAAACATTTTCAACTGGGCGATGAATGTTTGTGTTTGAAGCGGACAATAATGTTTGTGTGAATGTTTGTGTCTTTGAACCCGGACAAGAGCTGCAAATGAAAACTCTTGGACAAGAATGTTTGTGTGAATGTTTGTGTCTTTCAAGCTGGCGATGAATGTTTGTCTTTGAATTGGGCGGTGAATGTTTGTGTGGTGGCTTTGGTGCCCACAATTGCAACCACCTTGATGTAGGATTGCTTGTTCGGACCCATGACTACAGTTGCCACAGCCAGGCCAAGAAGAAAATTGTTTGACAATTTTTCGAGTTTACACTTTAAGTTGCGATGTTTTATACTTATTTAAATACTTAGATAATTTGCTTTTGTTTTTTCTTCCAAATGTGCAATAGAGGAGGAGCAATATGACAAGGCTAATTGGAATTAGTCCCAATCTTGTTGTGTTTTGTGATATTTGTATTGAAGAAATAAGGGCGGTAATAGAAATAATGGATTAATGACCAAGTCTGACCTATAAGAACATAGTGAGAAGTACCATGTAAGCACAGAGTTGCGACACTCGAAAACTCAAATTAAAAGCAGATGGGATCAACTTAAGGGCTTTATAGCTTTTGATTGTGGTGAATAAACAAACTGGACTTGGTAAGGCAAATGGAGCAGTGGTGGTGATGAAAAGTTTTGGAGAACCCACACAAAGGTACTTGTGCACTCTTTTTTCGAATAATACTTGTTCACTACGTCTTTGCATCTGTACTTGTTGATTCATGTCTATTCTATTTTTTCAGGGAAAATCCGAATGGAAGAAGCTCAGGTATGGCCCCCCAGAGTGTCTTGATCAACTAGAAATGATGTTTGAGCATACTGCTGTGGATGGATCATCGTCAGCTATTCCTGGGGAACACATTGGTAATATAGGTGACGAATGTGATGAAGGTGATGATGCGAGTCCTATGAGTACCACTAGTATGAAAAGAGCTAGTACCAGTAGTACAAGTGCAACTAGTCCAAGGAAGAAAACAAAGAGCCATATGGTCAAAATCATGAAGGGAATATGGGACACTATGCGATCCAATAGTCTTTGTGGCATAAAAGGTGATGCGAGGGGAGTTCAGTCGAATCCATCAAGCAAGCAATGCGTTTGGTACGTGGAAAGTGGGGGCGGAAGGAAGTGTTGAGCATTTCATGGCTAGCAAACTTTTTGTCAAAGCTGAAAATCGCAATATTTTCTTCACCTTTACCACCAACGAAGGAAGGCTTACTTGGTTAAGGAGGTGGTGCCAGGAGAGGAACATGCACTAGTTTGGATGTTAGTTGGTTAAGGAGGTGGTGCCAGGAGAGGAGAAGTTTGGATGGCTGTGCATGTGGTCGTTGCAGGTGGTCGGTTGAGGTAGTAGTTTTTTGTTTATTCTAGTGCTATGTTAGTAAGTTCTGGGTATGGTGCTATGTTAGTAAGTTCTGGGTATGATGCTCAAGGAGTAGTAGTCCATGTTTCTGATGAATGACCTTTTTTTTTGCGTTGAGTGTAACCATGTTATCTTTGCTATAAACCTGTTATTTTGAAGGAACCTGTTATCTTTGCTATGAACCTGTTATTTTGAAGGAACTTGTTATATTTGTTGCTGCGTTGTTATCTTCAACCTGTTATCTTTGTTATATTATCATATTATTTGTTGAATTGTTTGTAGATTAGCTTTTCTTCAAGTGATGACGAGGATGAAACACTTGAAGTTGCACGAAATCAACTGGATATGATGCAAGAATATGGTGCCTTTACATGCATATTTGGTATGTATTATGATGATACTTTCATGAACAAATCCAAGATGAGAGAACCCGTACTGTCCGGATATGATTGGGTTATGATAACCCTTAACAATCCAACATCTTGCTTCAACATGTTTAGGATGAGTAGGGAACTTTTTGATAAGCTACATGATTTGCTAGTGTCATCATATGGCTTAAAGTCTACTAAGAAGATGTTGTCTGTAGAGGCTTTAGCCATATTTTTATGGATCATTGGTGCCCGCAATCTATTAGACAAATGAAAATCGTTTGAGAGGTCAACAAGAGACGATTAGTCGGAAATTTGAAAAAGTGTTGCATAGTGTCTACATGCTCTCGGCAGATATTATCAAACCAAGAGATCCGAATTTACAGCGGTGCATCCTAGACTACAAGGTCCTCATTTTTCACCAGATTTCGATAACTGCATTGGAGCAATAGATGGGACGCATGTACCTGTTGTCGTGCCATCGTCAAAGGTCCTTCAACATGTCGGTCGCCATGGATATTCCACTCAAAATGTGTTGGCTATATGTGACTTTGACATGAGGTTCACCTTTATTGTGGCGGGATGGTCGGAGATCGATTACATGACATGAGAGTGTTCAATGATGCTATCATAAATATGGCGACAAGTTCCCACATCCTCCACCGAGTAAACTCACTTGTTGCCATCTTATCTTGTTATATAGTCATATTTCTATTTTTCTATTTTATAATAATTTGTGAAGTTCTATTTTTCTAGGAAATTTTATCTCGGTGGACTCGGGCTACCCTAACGAGTGGGTTATCTTGCACAGTACAAGGGACAAAGTATCATTTACGGAGTTTCGACAAGACCCAAGACCAACAGGAAAAGGAGGTATTCAATTATTTACATTCATCTCTTCAAACGTCATCGGCGTTCATTTGGTGTTTTGAAAATGAAGTGGCGTATTTTGTTAGACTTACCAAGATATCCAATGATGAAGCAAACCAAAATAATACTTGCATGCATGGCCTCCATAACCGTTCGAGAAAGTGCAATGGCGGATGCAGACTTTGACATGTGTGATCGTGATGAAAACTATATGCCAATCCGGCGGCATCTTCATCTCAGCGAAGTGGTGCTAATTCTCATTTAGGTGACGAAGATCAAGACATGAATATATTCCGTGATAATCTTGCCAATGTTTTATTTGCAATCGAGAGTGATTGAGAGAGTCTATTGAATGGAGAAACTCTATGAATCTTACCAAGTAGCAACTTGAATTTTGTATGAGATGAAAGTAGAACATCATGAGGAATTTAGAACATCACAGGAATTTTGCTAATTCTCATTCCGTGAATTTTCAATTTTGAATGCATGAAAGTAGCAACGTGAGGACCGAGAGCATGAGCACTGAACATTCCATTAGGACTGGGAGCATATTGAGGAGGAAACGTCGCGTCTTTGGGACTGAGAGCTCTGCATGGGGTTTTGAGGAATTTAACTAGCGATTAATGCAAGGGTATAATGGACAATTGCATCCACAACTACATTTTTAACCACATATTAGTTAGTAGATTCAAACAGCTTTCAACTAATAATTAGTCAGCTAATAGTTAGCTAACTATTAGCCATTAGCTAGCTAATTATTAGTGTTAATGGATCCAAACATGCCCTAAGCTGAACTGCCTCCTTCTCCTCTCTGAAACCAACCGCCCCCATGCACCGCGCATTGCCCACTGCACGCCTCCTTCCCCGGCCACGGGCCACGGCAGCTGTCGCCGCCGTCCGCCGAGATCTCTCCCTTCTCCCCGCTCCATTTCCGTAACTCCCGTTTTCCATTACCCTAACTACCATAAGCAGAAATGGCCATCTCCTCCGCCCTCTCCTTCCTCTCCGATCGCAAGCGCCCCATCGTCGCTTCCGTCTCCCTCTTCTTCCTCCTCCTCTCCTCTCTCTTTCTCCTCTTCAACCCTGCCCCTTCCGCCCTCCCTTTCTTCTCCTCGCTCTCCTCCCACTTCTCCTCCACTTCCTCCCCCATCGCCACCTCCACCCCACCCGAAACAACAATTCCCGTCTCTGCCGACGCATCTCTACCCGAAACCCCAGTGGCCGCATCCGATGGGAACAGCGATGGCGCCGCTGACCGGCCCCAAGCGGAAACCACCGCGCCTGCTAGCGACATAGCGGCCCACGCTTCCCAGCCAGGTCGCAGCGCGCCCCCTGCCGCTGCCGAAGTGAGTGCATCGGTAGACACTAACA
>JAYEVE010001134.1:0-30201 GCA_036346375.1 Guadua angustifolia
GTACTTTGTCTGCAACAAAGGATATAGGTAACTGAATAATTGTGCAAGCATTAGGAACACATTACTTTTGAAGGAACACTTACTGCGAAGAGAGTAAGAATATATGCACCAGCAGTGACACCTAAGCACATAACAGAACCTAATCTGGAAAAAAAAAATTACGTCACAGATGTTGAGAAAAATCATCTGAACATTGGCAAGTTTTTCAAACAAACTGAGAATATGTACCCAAAGAAATCAAGTATGTCTGCAACCTGATCCGCTAACTCATCAACAGATGCTGCAGGACTTTTTGGTGAAATTGGAGCAGCTCTAACTGCAAGGTTCTTGCAAAGGTTAATAAAGCATGCGATCATGAAAAAACATAGATCTGAAATTGCCCGATGCATCATATCAAGATAAATGCAAAGAGCAAACACTTCATTGTAATAACAAAAAAGAACCTCATGTCCTGGGGGGCTGATATGGTAGATGCAAAAATTATGGAGCAGCAATGAAGCAGCTTCAGGGCAGAAGAGTAGTCCTTGGAAGCAAGACATATCTGATCAACAATAATGGACGTAAGTGCCTGCATTGTGGATTCTTAAATCACTCATCACAAGGCATGTTGCACATCTAAATAGTTTCTGGTGCAATTCGATCGGATCAGCCGTAACGGTAAAACTTACGGTTCAAAGCAATATCTGGATAGGTAACAAGGGCAGGCTTATCATGGTCACCATACACAGCAACAGATACAGATCCATGGTTTGTTTGTATATGATGTTCCTGAAGAAAGCAAGGGCGAAAGGTGTTATACAAACTTGGACCAAGATGGCAAAAAAATTGATAATTGCATCATTGTGACCAGCAGGGGGGAAAAGCTCCACATAGTACTTTGAGCCAAAGAAAATCATGAAGGCAAAGGGGAACATTGCAGGCTTTTGCAGCTGATTGAAGCCCGTGATAACCACGAACTTTATGTAAATGCCCTAGAACTGAATCTATGTGATGATTAACAAGCATGATATGATACACTTTGTACGTCATTGATCCACAGGGCCATTTCTTTCTTCCAAAAGAAAAATAAAACTAGCAGTGCCCCACAGAAGGACGGAAGGAATCTTTCCAAATTGAAGCAACGGCTATGAATTCATTAATTGAAGGTTCTCTGTTTGCTGCATGATACACTAAAAGTTAGCAAGGTGCTAATAAGAAAGAATAATAACAGCTCCATTATGATGTGTGGTGCTAAAGTGATAATTCATAGATCATATCTCTTAGTCCCAAGAAAAAAGTGGGAAACAGAGCACAAGAACCAATCAGAAGTGATTCCTCCACCGTTTCACAAGCAAATAGCTCAAAGCATACATGTCAGGAAAACCGTAGGCCAGGGCAATACAACTAGCTGTTCTTTTCTATCACAGGAAGGATGTGTATGACAACAAGGGGCAGAGAACTAGCAGTGCCCCACAGATGCTTGAAGGAAGGAATCTTTCCAAATTAAAGCAACGGCTATGAATTCATGATTGAAGGTTCTCTGTTTGCTGCATGACACAATAAAAGTTGGCAAGGTGCTAATAAGAAAGAATAATAACAGCTCCATTATGATGTGTGGTGCTAAAGTGATAATTCATAGATCATATCTCTTAGTCCCAAGAAAAAAGTGGGAAACAGAGAACAACAACCAATCAGAAGTGATTCCTCCTCCATTTCACAAGCAAATAGCTCAGAGCATACATGTCAGGAAAAGCATAGGCTAGGGCAATACAACTAGCTGCTCTTTTCTATTACAGGAAGGATGTGTATGACAACATTGTGGCAGGACTGGCAGCGAAGCAATGATTTGACAACTACATCACAAGCATCCTATTTTGATAAATAACAATCACTAAATAACTTATCAGGAAAGAGACTTGCAAGCTACATTACCCATTTTTAAAAAGGGTTTTAGGTAACCCTGAATGCGCTTTCTATCCAGACTGTTAGACATGCATGTATTGTTAGACATGCATGGCCTCGCGCCCATTGCGCCTACCGGACTGGCAATAGCTGTCCGATCTTCACGGGATTATATCGCCGGTTAGGTTAGTTTTGGTATGACCAGGATTATAACTCAATCACGTGTAATCTTCTGATTTTGTTATTCCTTTCGGTTGTACTCCTTTTATACGCCTGCATGGCCAATACAATCTCTATCGCGTGAAATTATTCTCGCCTTCATGGTATCAGACGGGTTCCCCTGTGACCCGACGCTTCCGCTCTTTTCCATCTACTACCGCTACGCATCATCGTCCTGATGACTGGCATCGCCTCCGAGCTCGAGCAACTCCGCCAGAGGTTCGCGGACTTCTGTGACACATATGCGTGCGGAAAGATCGGCGCATCGTGATGGCGCCGACGCCTTGTGAGAGGAGGAGGTGCGCCGAAACATCGTCGACTCACTGCCGAGCGTGAGGCTGCCGAACGCGCTCAACGCGATGCCGACGCCGACGCCATCCTCGTCGCTAACCTCCATGCCCAGGCGGTCGCCCTCACGAACATCAAGTCGGTTGTTCCACTGGTCCTCGACGTCGGCTCCATCTCCTACCCCAAGTGGCGCAGCCTTCATCTCATCAACCTCGGCAAGTACGCCCTCACCGATCACGTGCTCTCCGACAACGTCCACCCCGACGTTGCGCCCTGGCGTCGCATGAATTGTGTCGTGGTCTCCTGGATCCTTGGCACCATCTCCGCCAATCTCCTCGAGATCGTCATGACCTCCAGCGACCCGGACCATCAGCCCACAAGCCGCGCCATTTGGCTCGCTCTCGAAGACATGTTTCTTGGCAACAAGGAAACACGCGCGTTGCTGCTCGACACGGAGTTTCGCACGTTTACCCAAGGTGATTTGTCCATCTCTGATTACTGCCGTCGACTCAAATCTCTGGCAGATCAACTTGGCAGCCTTGGCTTTCCTGTGCCGGATCGGACCCTCGCCTTGACGACTCTTCGCGGCGTCAATGAACGATTCGAGAACTTGGCGTCTTTCACCAAGCGCCAAACGCCGTTCCCGTCGTTCGACAAAGTCCGCAACGAGCTCCTCCTCGAAGAACTCACCCTCAACGACAAGGCGAAGGGGCCTTCTACGGCTCTCCTGTCTGCCGGCGCTCGCCCTCTGCCCGATGGCGTAAGCCGCTTGCCCTGGCCGGTGGCACTCACGGCGCTCCCACCTCCCAGGGCGCCAACCGGGGCGCTGCTCATGGCGGAGGTGGCAACAATTTCTGGCCTGCAACCGTCAAAACAATGTCGTCGTAAGCGCAATAACCGCGCGGCGGCGGTGGCCGGCCCGACAAGGTGGTTGGCCTCCCTCCTTCTTCAATCCTTGGACGGGCACCGTACAAGTCTGGCCGAACACCTTGCCGTCGCGCCAAGGATCTGGCGCCCCTGCTCCTCGCCCGCAACATCCACAGGGGGCGTCGTTCCAGCCAGTTCCATCTGCTCCTCAGGCGCTGACTGCTTTTGGCGCTCCAGGTTGTGTTGGGCCTCCGGCGCTGCCAACTTTTGGCATCCTGGTGGTGTTGGAGCCCCTTACGTCATCCCTTACAATCCTGGCGCCATGCAGGGACAGCACCAGCAACTTGTCCACGCCATGCATGCTCCCGGCGGATGGGACCAGAACTCACTAGCCGCTGCTTTCAGCACCATGCAGCTCACTCCACCGCCGTCAACTACCTGGTACATGGACACAGGCGCCTCCGATCACCTGACGTCCGACCCTGGTAATCTTTCCACCTCCCACCCCCTTCCAATTCCTCTCCTTCCAATATTGTCGTTGTAGCGGCTCCCTACTTCTGTCACCTCGGTGAGGCTCCGCTCACCTCCCAGTCCACACGGTTCCTCGCTCTTCGCAATGTGTTGGTCACTCCTCAAATCATAAAAATTTAATTTCGTTAAATCGATTTACAATTGACAACCATTGTTCAGTTGAGTTTGACCCATATGGCCTCTCTGTGAAGGACCTTCGAACCCGGAGCGTGATAGCCAGGTGCAATAGCTCTGGCGATCTCTACCCTTTGTTGCCGTCGCCATCGCCGTCCCCCTCACATGCCATGGTCTCCACTAGCACCTCCCTCTGGCACCGTCGTCTCGGCCACCTCGGCGCCGACGCTCTACAACACCTCGCTCGGTCCACAACTATTTCTTGTAGCCATGGCCCTGTTGATACTCTTTGTCATGCTTGTCAGTTGGGCCGACACATTCGTTTACCCTTTGCACCATCTAGTTCGCGTGCTTCTCAGAATTTCGATTTAATACATTGTGACCTATGGACCTCCCCGGTTGCTAGTGTCTCTGGTTATAAGTATTATTTGGTTATTCTTGATGATTGTTCCCATTTCTTCTGGACTTTTCCCTTACGCTTTAAGTCGGACACTTTCGCTACCTTGTCCCACTTCTTCGCGTATGTTCGCACCCAGTTTGGCACCACCATTAAACAGGTCCAGTGCGACAACGGCCGTGAGTTTGATAATCTCTCGGCTCGTTCGTTCTTCCTCACCAATGGTGTTTCTCTTCGCATGTCGTGCCCCTACACGTCCCAGCAGAATGGGAAAGCGAACGCTCCATTCGGACCATTAACAATGTCGTCCGCACCCTTCTCATTGAAGCTCGCATGCCTCCCCAGTACTGGGTTGAAGCCCTCCATACCGCCACCTATCTCATAAACCGGCATCCGACCAAAACCCTCCAATTCTCCACTCCTCATCACGCCTTGTACGGCTCGCCACCGTCATACGACCATCTTCGAGTTTTTGGTTGTCGTTGCTATCCGAATCTCTCCGCCAGCGTTGCCAACAAACTTTCACGCACTCCATGCTGTGCACCTTTCTTGGCTACTCTTCGGAACACAAGGGCTATCGCTGTCTTGACATGAGCTCCAATCGGATCATCATTTCTCGTCATGTTACATTTGATGAGAATTCCTTTCCTTTCGCCGACTTGGAGCTCACGTCACCTGGTACTGCTGACCATGATTTTTTGCTTGATATGGAGTCTTCTCCGCTGCCCATCGAGCCGTTTTTCCTGCGAGCCTTTGTCCGTCGCGAGGCAGCTGCTCGTGGTTCTCTCTGCCCGGCCGGTGATAGCAATATCGTCCTCGCTCGGATGCGACGGCGAGACTCCGCGCGCCTCGGCCCGGCTGCTTGCCCGTCGGCACTCATGCAAGGTTATTTGCCAGCGAGTTAGCCCAGCTCCACGCCTCCAGCTGCCTCCACGCCATGGGCTAGTCCTGCTGGTCCCGCTTCTTCATCACCCGCCCGAGACGGCCCTGCTGCCCTCGCTGGCCCTTGGTCGCGAGCTGCTGCCAGCGGTGCCGAATCGGGACCTCCACTGACCAACGCACCGCTGCGTCGATCTGCGCATGCTCCCGTGGCAGCTCGCATGCAGCGGCCGACCGGAGAGGTCCGATCATTGTTCCCGTCCGCGGTCTCAATGCGCATCATATGACCACCGGAGGAAAAGCGGGTTCCATCTTACGGTCGACGCGCGAACCTTCATGCCGCCACCACATCACCGATTCCCAAGGCGTGTCGCGGGCTATGGCCCGATCCCAATCGGCGAGCCGCCATGTGCGAGGAGTTCATCGCCCTTCAGCTTAACGCCACTTGGGATCTCGTTCCTCGGCCACCCAGCGTCAACCTCGTGACTGGTAAATGGATTTATCGCCACAAATTTCATACTGATGGGTCTCTTGATCGTTACAAAGCTCGGTGGGTACTTCGAGGCTTCACTCAGCGCCCCGGTATTGATTTTGATGAGACTTTCAGCCCAGTTGTGAAGCCGGCGACCATTCGGACAGTTCTGACCTTGGCTCTCTCTCGTGACTGGCCGATTCACCAGCTTGACGTCAAGAATGCCTTCCTCCATGGTACTCTCTCCGAGACGGTCTACTGCATGCAACCTTCTGGTTTCGTTGATCCGGCTCACCCGGACTATGTCTGCCGCCTCAACAAATCCCTGTATGGCCTCAAGCAGGCGCCACGTGCCTGGTTCAGTCGGTTTGCTACACATCTTCTCTCCTTGGGTTTTGTTGCAGCCAAGTCAGACCCCTCTCTGTTCATTTTTCATCGTGGCACTGAGACTGTCTACTTACTTCTCTATGTTGATGACATCGTCTTGACCGCCTCCTCGGATGTTCTTCTTCGGCGCACCATCATGGCCCTTCAGCAGGAATTCTCCATGAAGGACCTTGGCCCCCTGCACCACTTCCTGGGCTTATCAGTGACTCGACGGAACGGCACCATGCACCTTTCCCAGCGGCACTACATTCTGGAGATTCTCGAGCGCGCCGGCATGTCTGAGTGCAAACCGTGCAGCACTCCAGTTGATACGCACTCAAAGCTCTCTGCCGCCGGCGATCCCGTTGATGATGCCACCGACTATCGGAGCCTTGTTGGTGCCTGCGATGTCGACCTTCACTCGTCGACATCACGTATCTTTATCCGCCAGTCTGTCTGTTCATGCATGACCCTCGGGCCCCTTTCACCGCCTACGGTCAAGCGCGTTCTGCGCTACCTTGAGGCACGCTCGACCTTGGTCTTCTCCTTCACAAGACGTCCCCGACCAGTCTGGTTGTCTACCGATCTTGGTTGGTTTGGTTGCCCCAAGACTCGGAAGTCCACTTCGGGCTACGGTGTTTTCCTCGGTGATAACCTCATCTCTTGGTCTTCAGCGCCCGACTATCTTGTGTCTCGCTCAGTCTTGAGGCGAGTATCATGGCAAGTAATATGATGTTCTTGAGGCCACTGGCTCGGCAACCGATGGAGCTCCACTCTCCTCGAGGCGCTACTCGGTTTATTGTGACAACATCGTAGCAGTGTATCTCTCTACCAATCCGGTCCAACATCGGCGGACCAAGCATGTGGAGATCGACCTACGCTTTGTTCATGGCGTGTTGCCCTTGGCGAGTTCGCGTCCTTCATGTACCTACCTCGACACGATATCACGGACATTTTACCAAGGGTCTCCCAGCGTCTTTCGAATTTCGGCCCGATCTCAGCGTCCGTCCGCCACTGCTTTATTGCGAAGTGTTAGACATGCATGTATTGTTAGACATGCATGGCCTCGCGCCATTGCTTTCACGGGTGGCAATAGTGTCCGATCTTCACGGGATTATATCGCCGGTTAGGTTAGTTTTGGTATGACCAGGATTATAACTCAATCACGTGTAATCTTCTGATTTTGTTATTCCTTTCGGTTGTACTCCTTTTATACGCCTGCATGGCCAATACAATCTCTATCGCGTGAAATTATTCTCGCCTTCACAGACTGTTGGGTCATCAATCCTATGGTCAACGTCTAGGACAGTAGGATCATTGGTAGGCTTGGCCTGAGTGGCTATTTGGCAAGAGTCCAGTTGGCACATGGCAGTGAGGACTGAGAAGGCTGCTATGGACTTCTTTCGTTGTAAAAGCGAAACAAGTTTAGGATTTTGTCCACTAATTAAGTGGGCCTCACAATACAACTTTTTGAATATAGGAAACTTAGAGAACCTCAAATATAGCCTAGCATTCTTGTAAACCATATAAAATTTTAAAACCTAGACAACCTTTTGGCCTAGACATGCTTGTTTGTCTACACTAGCCTAGTTTATTCTACAACTATTGTCTGGTTTTGTATAAAATTCTTTCTGTGAAATCTTAAGGACTAGTGGATTATCTTAGAAAATTTTCATAGTCGTTTGTAGCATAGTCATATGACAGGAAAAAATTCAACTGCATTACATTCCACAGACAAAATATATAGCAAATTAGCAACTAATCATCAAAACTGCAGCAAAATCCATACAAAACAGGGAATTATCATCAGACACCATGTTTCATTTAAATTGTACACATAGAATAGCTTAAAGGGTTTCCAAAGAGCAAGGAAGGATTCAGTGGAAACTAGAGCTCGAAAGCCCAACTAAAAAAAGTAACATTGCAGAATTAAAGGAACTACGAAGAAAAGGAGCAGCTAGGACACCAAACTACAATCCAAAAGCGTCAAAATCGAATCTTTATGCCTTCTTTTTCTCCTTTTTCCCCCTTCTGGCGACCATTGATTAATTAAATTGATTAGCAAGCGACGCATACAGAACCAGGACCACATGACTAAACGAGAACCATAAATCGAAGAAAAGAATTCCGCGTGGACAAAAGTAGGTAGAGGCCAACACCCACAAGAGGACACGACCTAAATAATTTACCACTTCGATGCTAAACGACGCAGATGGCAAGCTAGTGGAAGTAAACCACGAAATGGATGCAGCAGTGTTCGGATGACAAGGCAGAGAAGATCTCCCAATCGAACTTAATCTGAGAAAAATTAACATGAATAAAGAAGAAGTAAGGGCGCCCCAAATTACAATTTAGATGCCCCAAAATTGGAATTAAATTAGGATAAAATAAAATTCAGCTGCAGAAACTAGTAAAGCAAACAAAGTAACTAGCCAAAAGAACAAAAAAACCTACAAGAAAACAAGGCTTAAATCTGAAACAAACAATGCAAGAAGAACCTGGTAAAAATAAGGATTAAAAAACAAAATATTTCGTAAAAAAACAAAGAAATGGCCTTTCCCTTGGATGTTTGAACCTCCAAACAGCCCAACGAAACACACTACACCGAACCGAAGCAAAAGTCCCCCCAGTATCACCACCAAGTTCACATCTCTCGGCACCCAGACCTCTCAATCCGCCTCCCAAGCGGCCCCAATGCCGCCAACCAAGTCGCCCCGATACTGCAGAAATTAACCATGCCAGGAACAAATTCGTAGTTTCGAGAAATAAAGAGGGAAGAAGTGAGGGAGACCGGACCTTGCCACCGAAGGAGATGCGGTCGACGTCCACGGACACGACAGAGCCGCTGGAGTCGCCCATCCCGCCCGCCGGCGACCGCCCGGCGTCGATGGCAAGGTGGCGCGGCCCCTCCCCTTACCCTCTTCCTCTCTCCCTCCCTCCCTCTCCCTCTCCTACCTCGCCGCCGCCTCACCCTCACCCACCGCCCCCCTCTCTTCCTCTCTCTAAAATGTTCTGCTTCTGCTTCTCCCCCACCGGCACTTCCTGGAGTTGTTTTTCTTGGCCTCGCTTATAAACCAAGCACTCATGGCGGCGCAACCCTACCTGTATTTTGCCCCCGTGGAATTTCTTCTTATTACAATGCAGTCCAGATCAGTATTAACTAATCGGTTTTTTCCTAATTTCGTACGGCTCGTTGTGGGTTAAGAGCAAACAGCAAGCCAATAGTCCATTTGTGTCTGTCTATGGGCGGTCCGTTTCATCAGATATTCGGGTGCTTTGTATAGCAAGTGTATCGTTTTTATAGCCTAAAACTTTGTATAGTAACTATTGAATTCTTATATTCTAGTAAACTTTTAATAATCCCCTTTGTGCTTTGAATCTATCCATTTTATGTTTCTAAAATTCTTGTATTTTTGGGCTCCACGCTCTTTTTTCCTTCTAGATGCAATAATTTCCAGCCTTCTGATCTGAGTTGGTGTTAAGCTCTCCCCATCTACGACTCTGAGATAAAAACATGTGCTGAACAGATGAAACATCCATAATAATAATATAAAAGGAGAAGTTGGTTTGCGCTTTGTGAACATACTACGTATGCGTGTCATCTGAATGCACTTGACATTCTAGCGACTACAATTTTAAACTAAGATAGTTTTTGCGGTGTAATACGTCACGTGCGTTGTTTTTTTCGCAGAAACAAAATTTTTTTTTTGCGATGCTTTTTTAAAAATCATCACGTTTTTTTATTTATGTGGGGTCCTCTGAC
Source organism: Guadua angustifolia (assembly GCA_036346375.1). Taxonomy (NCBI): domain Eukaryota; kingdom Viridiplantae; phylum Streptophyta; class Magnoliopsida; order Poales; family Poaceae; genus Guadua; species Guadua angustifolia. The sequence goes on from JAYEVE010001134.1 coordinate 9,778, forward strand.
GAAGGAACCGTGTTCGCGCTAAATCAAAAGGTTCTTTTCGTGAAAAACAGCTGGAACGATCCAAACGTAGCTACGTTTTTTTCGTATTTATTTAGGGTCCTCTCACGGAAGATTCGCGTTTTTTCCGAACCGAAAGATCTTTATCGTAAAAAATCGTAGGAAGGACCTATATTACGTATTTTTTTGAAGGACCTAAACGTGAAAAAAAATGAGCCGAGCGACGAGGGAGGTGAATCCTTCGACCTTCGATCTTTAGTATATAGATGTTGAGTACGAGCTCTAACAGAACCCCAGGAGAACTATTCTCGTTATGAAATAGGGGAAGAAATTTTCGTAAATCCTATGAGAATTTCTAATGTTCTTTGTGAAATTCGCAAGCTGTCTCCTTACCTTTGTAATTGGAGTCCATGACCAACCTAAACCTAAACCATTGCGTTGCGTTGACAGCCAAGATTTCTCCACATGTTCTTGCAATAGTTATCAGCTACGACGGTGTAACTGTAAACATCGATCGTTGGCCCAGCTTTATTCTCGGTCCCACCTGTCATTGGTGCATAACACGCCACAAGGATCACGCTTCCGCTCCCCGAGGAGACCGTTGGCTGACGCGTCAGTTCTTGAATGGTTGGCATGTGCCTTCAACTCTGTGACCCACATGTCGGTGTTGATAAGGACACGTGGAGAGACCAAGTAGATGTCCGGAAGAAGGACCCACAAGCCAGTCGAAGCATTTGTTGCCTGGACTTTGCTGTGGAGTGCCCATGCAGCCACGTAGGTCAAAGGGGTAGGCCCGTCATTTTCGTGTTTACTTTTTTTTTAATCAATATTCGGGTTTGCTTGCATGCAGCCTTTTTTTAATAAATCGAATAACATCTACGGTTTTACAGTGCCAACTAGCACATAGTATCTGCTCATACCCCATGGCATGTTTCGAATACAGGAATTAAATAAAGCGTATGAGATATTACTCCTGTTTGATTTTTAGGTGCAAAGTTTTTGCATCATAATCTGTCACCGCAAAATGCACACATCTTTACATACAGATTGTCTTCTTCCTTCGAACAGAATCAACCCTTTCAACATGGATGTTGTTACCGTCTACACGTCCACCCTTCCCCCGGATGGAGCGGCGCTAACGCTCACTAACAGACAACAACATCGTCAACTCCCCCATGAAGCTCCTCGCCGCCAACATGTTCGAGAGGCTACATCTCGGTGCCATCGTCGCCGTGCAATGCGTCTCTGGCTCCCTTCTGACATCCAAGTACGTACAAGAAAATCCAAATGACCCAACGTGACCTCGTGCCTCAACATTGGGAGCCTCTTTATCAGCTACGCCAGGCTCCTTGACCTCTACTCGTATGATGTACAGATCGTTGGCATATGCACCGGGCGTGGGTGGGCTAGAGCCCCCTGCCCCCCTCCCTTCCTCTCCTCCCTCTAAGTTAGATAAATATAAGAAAAATTAGTCTACAAATTTAGAGAAGCTACCGATTTAAACAATCGGTTCAATGAATTTTCGATAGAGTTTTTGAAATGCATTACTTGTCTAGACCTAAGAGATTTATTTGCAAATTTTGAACATGGTAGGCTTTTTCGGCTTTCAGAGATTTATTCAGATGATTTCTCATCATATGATCATGTGGTTTTGGAAGCACAACTTGACTTATTCATTGATGACTTGAGAAGAAAAGAATTTTCAAGTTGTGATGATCTTACTAGTCTCGTGATGATGATGGTTGAAGTAAAAAATCATGTTGTTTATTCATTAGTCTATAGGCTTATTGAATTAGTATTAGTTTTACCTGTGGGTACAACTACCGTTGAAAGGGCTTTCTCGGCAATAAAGATTATCAAGATATATTTGCGTAATAAGATAAGTGATGACTGGTTAAATGATATTATGGTATACTACATCGAACGAGACATATTTTCCAAAATAGATATAGAAGATATCTTGTGACGTTTTCAAAACATAAAAACCCGCAAATATCAACTATCAACTCTTAAGAAGCAATGATCGGTACGTTTTTTTTTCTTTGTAATGTTACGTATTTATATTATATGCGATTGTTAGATAAGTGTTGGTATTTTTATATTATATATATCATTCTGTCATGTTCTATATTCGAAAAAATACTATATATATTAATATATTATATATATTAGTTTAGAGGTCTTAATTTTAGCCCCTCCTTTCTAAGTTTGGATCGCATATTGTATAAAGTGCAAAGGTGGAACACCACTACATGCGACATGGTTCTAGGCCCTAAATGCGAGCAAAGGCTTGGCGTCGCCGATGTAGACGCCATGGACCCCAACTAGCTCCTCTAGATCCTCAGCTCAAAGGCTGTGTCGACACAGGGCAGGGTGCGGGGTGGTGGCGAGAGCAATGATGATTTAGGGAAGAACTAGCCACCGATGCAAGATGTTCCTTCCCAAACATGCGAACTTCGGTAAAGGCGTTGCTACTACTGCGACGCTGATCGTGACAATTGTTCTGGCACGTTCGACTACCATTTGAGGACGATCAATTACTAATCAAGGGCACAAACCACATTGAATCATGCTACTTTAACTCTCCTTTCGCTGCACTGCACCTTTAATAGTAACGATTCATGGTCTCTTCTCGCTTGTTATCTTGGTTTACGTTCTATAATTTTAAATTTACGCTAGTGTAGCGTATCCGTATTTCTTCATCCCGTTATACATCGGCACTTTCAAAATTTTAAAAAAACTCGAGAGCTTATCCGCGGAGCTATAGTAAGCCGGTGAGGCTTTATTTTGGACGGAATCCGGAAGAACGCGATCACCGACCACTCAAGAATTCAAGATGACACGGCACATTGGATATTCCCGAGCGATCTTCTTTCCTCTGGTGTCTGGAACCTTCTCTTCTCTGCGACCGAGACAAGTGCCATCTGCAGGGTTGTAACGCGCTGGCGTACACCGATCTATGCAGAGCGCACACGGGTTTGAGGCTGAGGATTAGGGCAGTCCCAATCTATGGTGTCTATGAGTAGTGTCTAGAGGAGAGAGAGAACAATAAACCAATGCATAGTTTTCCAACCCATAGTTTCCATAAGTAGTGTCTAGAGGTGGGAGAGAGCAATAAAGCAATGCATGAGAGCAATAAAGCAATGCATGAGAGCAATAAACCAATGCATGCACCACAAACACAGCATGGTAAGCGTGTAGAAATGTCCAACCCCGATTTTGCTAGTTTCTTGAGTCTTGGTACCCGCGTCGACCCAGTTTCTTGCATGAGACACGGTTTCTTCGTTTTTCCTTCTCTCCCTTCCTTAACTCCTATGCCACATCAGATTTTTGCTTAGTTGGCAGCGTAATTAATTCTATAGACACCAGCTGAGGTGGAGGGTTGGGAATGCCCTTAGCTAGTGTTGTCACTGTCGTTTCAACTAGCATATTTTTCGCGGTGTCTGCACTTGCGCGTATTTTTTTTCAGAGTTTTTTTTTTTCCCGGCGACGTGCTTTTTTAAATCATCGAGAAAATGAGTGAAATGGCTGAAAGGACATAAACGAAATCACATTTTTTTCGCATCTATCTAGAGTTCTCTCACGAAGAATATGCGATCGTGCTAAATCGAAAAGGTCATTTTCGTAAAAAATAATTGGAATGATCGAAACGTCACTACGCTTTTTTTCCGATATCTATTTAGGATCATCTCACGAAAGATCCGCGATTTTTTAAGGTCCTCTCCGTTAAAAACTTAAAAGGACCAATACGTAATTACAAATTTTTGAAGGATTTAAGCATAAAAGGAAAAATTTGAGCCGAGCGGCCGTAGCCGAGGGCTCGGCTCGGCTCAAACGCGTGAGGAAGGGCGATGTTTGCCAGAAATAGGAAAGGTAGTATGTGAGGAGCCGACACTATGGACCTTGCTGTTGATGGGTGAGAGAACAAAGAGGATGGGGGAGAGGAGGGTGAAGGAAGAAGATGATGGTAATATTGACACTTCGAAAAAATCTCATTGACAAAATCTAAAGGAGTTGATGGTAGTGACAAATAGGTAACGTTTCGAAAATGAAGTGGCGTGTATAAAACTTTCCCTTGATTTTTGAGGATGATATAGACTTGAAACCACAACATCAATCGCAATTGTTCTTTTCCACTATGCTATATGGAATTTCATAGAAAGAAATTCAATTTCCACAGCATTCTGAAAAATTCCCACAATCCAAAGTCGGAGCATAATTTTTTATTCATAAAATAAATAAATAAATTTAATATTTTTGGAATTTTTTGAGCTTCAGGTTAATCTTAACCGGGCACTGGCTTGGGTTTTCAAGGCCAGGTTTCTCTAGGCCTGCTCTGAGGTTTGAACACCTCTGATATGCGGAAAAGAAATTGTTTTATATATCTGGAATATATCTAGGCTTGTATCCAAATACAAGTCCTCCATGTTCGAACATTTTTAAGTGGAACTATTGGATTATAACAAGTTTTTTTTAATCAATTGGATTATAACAAGCTACCTTGTTTCCATTGCATTTCGGGCGTATATATTTAATTTGTGGCAAAGCTGCTTGGTTTCTTTGTGTTTGGTAACCGGTAAGTATGAAACGCGAGCTAAATACGCAATAGTTATAGTCTGGCGAATGTAGCGTTATGAGTCTATTAAAAACATCTAGACTTCCGTTTCTTCATAAATGGTGATTTTCCATGTAGAATGGGATTAGTTGGCTGTGGAGAGACTGAAGCTTACATTTGTATTTTCATCAAGGCATTTTCTTTCTTATTTTTATATCTTTATTTACCTTTCCTTTTCATTTTGATGAGGCAATCTCTTTCATTGCGTTTCTATCAAGCTTCCTTTTTTACAGGGTAATCAGGGGGAAACCAAACTTTGCTTTCATGTATTATGTGTTGTGTCAAGGATATGCAGCGATTGGATATACAAGGGGAATGAAACAAAATGTTGCCTAAATGATCAAATAGGGTTGTAAGAAAATGTCACCACTTCCAATTGAGCTGACTAAGAACATTTTCTGTACCTTTTCTTTCAAAAAGAAATTAATACAAGTTGGCTTTTGTGCAAGTTATACTTGTGTTATATTTGTGAGATGATCAATTTTAATGTTACACAGCTAATTTTAGATATATCAAACACAGTAAGAGATAAGAGATCTCGTACTTGAGAATGAATCATTTTAGAGGTTCCTCACCAAAAAAAATCATTCTAGAGGTTCCTTAAGGAACATGTATTCTTGCCCATAAGGGCAGACATCCCATGGCTGGAATTATCACATACACACAGCCGACTACTATCTGCTCATATACAAAATTATTCTTTTTTTTAAGCTAAAATTGTTCTATTTAACAAAATCAAATTTGTCTCTATTAACTTTTTTTTTTTAAAAAAAGGACCAGAAACCTAATGGTGACTTCACAGTTGTCGGGGATTGGCTACACTGTACCAAAACGACCATCGAAGCCCGGCGCCAACCGACCATGCCCTTGCCCGGACAACGCATGCAGTCTCGACCGTGCACCCGGCCCGAAAGCAAGCCAGCTCGGGGTCCTCGGCAAGCGACGTGGCATTAAATGCATGGCGGCTCGAGGATCATGGCCGGGATCCGCGCCACGGTCCATGATTGACTTGGTCGCGCTTAATCGTGCCCACGTCGCGTGGTACCCGGCGGTGGCGCAACCTTTGCTCACGTCGTCCTCTGATGGCGCTCACTGTAATAAATGATTTGTCTCTGTAATTCCTATAAATACCCCCCCACGATGGATTGAGGTTGGAACCCCTTGTAACACACACACACAATCACGCTCTGAGCCCTTTGGTAGGTCCCTTAGGACCTCTAGGGACCCGACAAGCGCTTTGTAACACCCTCTCGCATACTAGTGAAATCTCTTGGGCGTAGGGTTGTTATCTCCAGTGGGAGGCGAACCAATAAAATTGACCCCTTGTGCCTTCCGATTGTCCGTATACCTCGTTTCCTTGTTAAGCACACCCTCGGGACGTACAACCCTTGCGGAAAAAGGGGCCTCACGTTGATCCCTCATTCAACAAGTAAGCTCGGCGGGGACCTGTCCCGAATCGTCGACAGCTGGCGCCGTCCGTGGGGATCGACTGAAGTCCTTCCGCAAGAAATCCCTGAGGATGCCGAACTCGCAGGACAATCAGGACCTCTGCGTCTTTGACGAGCGGAGGCGGAGATGAGTACTCGCCCGGCGATGGCGTGGCGGTCTGGCCGACCCGAAGGCCACACCGAGGCCGGAGTTTTTCCCGTAGGCTGCGGCGCAGGGCGTTTCCTCACTTTGCGATCGAATACCCTCGCTCGCGAGGAAGAACACGGCGACCTCGGTGGCGGCAAAGCCACTCCGATCGCCTCGAGCTCGGCCGGAGAACACGGCGTCGACACCACTCCGGTGTCGTCGCGCGATCTTAGTATTCCGCGGCGTCAACGTGGCGGGGGCGGGGCGACGAAGGCGAGCATCGATCCATGAAGCTTCCCACCACCAAAGACGATCTTTGGCGGGACCCGGAGTTGTTCCGGCGAGAACGTGTCGCCCGCCTCGCCCAACCTAGCGAGGGCGGCGGCGGGGAATCGGCCTAGCAAGGACCCGGCGGATACCATTCCGAACGCGTCTTGTGGCGTTGCGAGATCGCCCGTCGCTCCCAGGCTGGCGCCAGCGCCAGCGCCATTGCGGCGATCGTCTGCGGCCTCCAAAACTTCTCGGTCGGCGGACTGGCGACCATGGGGCGCTTGTGGTGAAAACTTGGAAAATCTTCTTGCCGACATAGGGCTCCGAACGGGTGGCGCCAAGGGCCCCGGAATGTTTCTCGGGACCACCGGCTCCCTTCCTGACCGCTCCCAACACGGCGCCCAAAGTCTGCTCGGGGTCGTGAAGCAAAACGGCTCCACGATAGCCTTCGGGCGGTTCAGGCGGAACTCGCGGGCCTGGGCGTGCCGACAGCTTCTGAGCCTTCCGAATGCTCGTCCTCGAGGCGCCCGCGCCGGGGCGTGTTCTCCCGCGTCAAGCCTTGTGCGAAGGACCGACTGGGACCCGACCATCGCGATCTCTACCCGGGAAACGCCATAACGGCCCGACTTTGATTTGCGGCGTTCTCGGCGTCTCTTCAGCGAGTAGTGTGGCGGGCAAGTTCAAGCCCGGCCACATCGGCGATTCAGCGGACCCGAACCGGATGAGTTCCTCTCGATCTACTCCACCGCCATCGTGGCGGTCGGAAACGAGAGAGTCATAACCAATTACCTCCCCACGGTTCTCGATGGCTCTGCTAGAACATGGCTCTTCAACGAAGGAGGTTCGATCCGCTCGTGGGGCGACTCTGCGATGCCCTCGCGCAAATTTCCAAAACGCTACACACCGGCAACGCGCGGATCTAGAGCGGTGATCGAGACGGACAAGGAGACCTGCGTCACTTTGTCGAGAGGTTCATCAAAGTAAGGAATTCCATTAGAGCATCTCTGACAAGCGGTCGTCCGGGCCTTCAAATTTGGGGTCGCGACGTCGCTTCACACCTGGGCAAATCCACCGACCGACGGCCAGCGAGCTTTTCCGTATGGCCGGCCGTCTGTAAACCGAGGAAGCCGTGCAATGGAAAAGGATGATGGGCGAAGGCAAGCGCCGCCTCAGCGAACTGGAGGGCCTTCCAAGAAAGCGCCACGAGCTCGGTTGAGAAGAAAGCCAAAAGAAGAAGATTTGGGTGAGTCAGACGCAGTTGCTGCCGTCGGCGCCGCCGCCTCGTGCTTTCAGCGAGGGGACGGAAGCTTGACGGCGAAAGCAAGCATTGCGACCACGGGCGCGGACCAAGACCCGACGACCAAGGCCAAAAGCGGCGCGGCACACAGCGGCGCCCGGCGTCGGTTCTGCCGTACCATCAGCGGCGGGTCACGACCTCGAATTGCCGAACACAGGCGCATCGTGCAGAAAGGTTCTCTGACGGTGAGGTCCCATGCCCACGCTCCCGCGGCGGATAACGCCAAGGGCAAGGGCCGGCGGAGGGCGTTAGCGATGGCATAGGATTCGAGAGCCCCAAAACCACATCGCCGTCATATTCGGGGCTCTCGGCGTACAAATCCCGCGAGGACCTCAAGGAGGCGGACGGAGGTCGCCACATCACTCACGACAAACCGCCCGTCCGGCTTCGTGGTCGGTGCCCCTCACTTTCTCCAGGAGGACGCCCCTTGGAATGACCGAGCCAGAGGCTCCGGTGTCGTAAGCCCGACCATCGGCAACGCTAAGGTCGGCCGAGTCTCGTGGGCGGCGGAAGCTCCTTGGACCTCATATCTGCCGGTCTGGGCGAGATGCGAGTTCCTCGGTCGAGATCGAGGCGTTCCGTCCGTTTCACGGATTGTCCCGCACCGGTCAAGCCTGGGCGAGATCGCGTTGCATGCGCTCGGGTCCGGCCAACCGGACCGAAAGTGATCAATTTCAAGTCGTCGACTTCAAGTCGGCTCTCGCGCCATCCTCGGCGGTAGACCCATCGAGTTCATAGCGCCCACACCACGCCTACCGGTGCTGAAGGCTCCGGGCGAATGGCGTCATTACCATCAAGGGCGACCCAGGCGGCCTTGAGCTGATGATGGCGCTCGACATGGTCGGCGGTTGCCCAGCCTGACCCCGACCAGTAGCTTCGTTCCCGACCAAAAGCTACCCTCCAACCGGAGGAGACCAAAGCGGTAGCTCTCGTGGCCGACCGTCAAGGTCTTCCATCGGGGTCTTCTTTAGACCCCAAATAGGAACTCGAGCTCATTACTTTCCTCCGGAGGAGCAGCGGACGTGTTCGCCTGGGAACCGTCCGACATGCCCGGGGTCCCAAGGGAAGTAATTGAGCCTGGTGGTATTGACTGGCAAAAACCCGTCGTGCGCCCGAGTCTCGGCGCTTTCCCGGAAGCGGCGATCATCCGGGACGAACTCGACAAACTCCTCAAGGCCAGCCGTTAGGGAAGTCGGGCACTCGGAGTGGCTGGCAAACCCAGTCATCGTGAAGAAGAAGGGGGGCAAGTGGCGCATGTGTGTCGACCACACTCGCCTAAACGCCGCCTGCCCGAAGGACAACTTCCCGCTGCCGCGCATTGATCAAGCGGTCGGCCTTAGCGGCGAGTCCGGTAATGAGTTTTGGATGCCTATTCAGGTTACCACGGATCGGCTTGTTCCCGGCGACGAAGAAAAGACCTCCTTCATCACCCGTTCGGCACATTACGCTACGACCATGTCGCCGGGTTGCGGAGCAGCGGGCGACCTTCGGCGCTTGATGCGAAGACTTTCGAGGACGAGATAGGCGAAACACGGAGGTATCGTGGATGATATCGTAGTTAAGAGTAAGCTCCCTCGGGTCATATATGCGACCTTGAGAAACCTTTTGTAATCTTCGTAGACATAAAATAAAGCTCAATCCGAGAAGTGTGTTTTTGGGGTGAAAGTTGGTAAAGTACTCGGGTATGTCATCGGGCCCTTGGGCATCGGTGCTAACCGGAAAAGATCGAGGCCATCGAAAGGATCGCCCTCGGAGCTCCGTAAAGGAGGTGCAAACCCGGCCGGACGCATGGCGACCCTTAAGCGCTTCATTTCCGATCGGTGACGCGGCTTGCCTTTCTTTAAGGCACTCACGCGAGCATGAGGGCTTTGTGTGGGCCGGAAAAAGCTAACCGCTCGCCGACGAGCTAAGCGATACTGTCGGCCCCAATCACAGCCACGCCAAGGTCGAGAGCGCTCCTACTTTACCTCGCGGCGACACCCCGGCCGTAAGCGCAGATCTTGGCGGTAAGCGAGATGGGACGCGGCGTCCGATGTACTCGTCGGCAAGTATTGCACAGGCCAAAGGCGTTACTCGAGGTCGAAACTCACACTTTCATTGCTCATGGCTTCGAGAAGCTCGCCACTACTTCCAAGCCCACGAGGTCGTCGTCCGACCGGCTTTCGCTTAAGGAGATCCTAAAAACCAGAGCGCCGATGGTCGGACGGCGAAGTGGGCCATGGAACTCCTGAGTTCGACATACACTTCACGCCGCAGACGGCAATCAAGTCCCGAACCTTGGCGATTTCGTGGCGAAATGGGCGAACCACCGACACCGACACCGAATCTCGAGAATCTGCGGACGGCATTTGGACCATGTGCCAGCGGATCCGAGCTTTGAGCGCTCGGTGGCGTCGTCTTGGTGTCCCCTCGGGGACCGCTTTGTGATATGTCATCCAATTACGCCGCGCAACCAACAAGCGGCGAGTCTCGAAACCTCTGGCGGAACCGGCGTGCAAAGCGCTCGAGTCGGCCCGGCCGTGAAGGCGATTCACAACTAGTCGTCAATCAAGTAAACAAGGAGTATCGATATTCCGATGGTTCAATGGCGCTTTACTGGTTGAAGTAAGGAAGATGGGCGATACTTTAGAAATTTGAAGTACTCTACATCCCGGGAAGGACAATTCACTGGCCGACCAACTTTCAAGGTCGGTTTCTCGCGATTGCCCGCCCACTGGGCGCTCGTTGAGCATCTGCACAAGCCCTCCATTCCCTCGTAGAGGAGGCACCACAGACGCCTTGCTTGCGGCGGCGCCGAAACATCTGAAAGCCCCTACCCTCCGAGGTGGCGCAAGAGCGTCGCGTAACGTCTCCTTCCTCGAGCAAGGTCTTGATTGGATGGCGCCATTCATCGATATCTTGCCCACGGACATTGCAGGAAGAAGCGGCGTTCTTTGCAAAGGCGGTCATCCGTCTACAAGCTTCGTGAGGCGGCGCCTTATACCAAAAGCGCCTTTGGGGTGCTCTCCAAGTCGTATCCCGGCAGAGGGCGAATTCCTTCTCGGGGACATCCATGCGGGAATGTGCGAGCCCACTCGTCCTTCGGACTCTTGTAAGCAAGGCATTCCACCTCGGGTACTCGTACATGACCCTAGGCGGCCTTCGGGCAATTGTTGTGACTTGTCAGGCGTGCCAGTTCCACGCCCGTAAGTCCCACCAGCCGGCGTACGCGCTGCAAACTATCCCGATCTCATGGCCATTCTCGACCTGGGGAACCGATATTCTCGGGCCTTTCCCCCGTGGTCGAAGGGGTTGCAAATTCTTGCTCGTAGCTATCGACACTTTCTCTAAGTGGATTGGCGAGCCGATTTCAACCATTCGGCTCGAGCGACCAAGAGATTTTTTCGCAAACAACGTGGTGACGCGTTTGAGGTACCAATCGCCTCATCACGGATAACGGCACTCGATTCTGGCGAAATTGTTTCAAGCCTCTGCGAGGAAATAGGAACAAAGATACCTTCGCCTCTGTAGCCCTTTAGTGAAACAGCGGAGCGGTAGAAAGAACAAGCGGCCCACTACTCCAAGGCATCAAGAAAAGGGTCTTCAAAGACCTCTCCCGACAAGGCGGATCATGGGTGGGCGAGCTTCCTTCCGTCCTCAGTGCTGCGCACCACAACAAGCCGAGCACTGGCTAAACGCCATTCGGCTAAATCTATGGTGCGGAGGTCGTCTTGCCCGCCGAAATCGTTCTCGGATCCCCAAGAATCCATTTGACCAACACCTTGTTCACGAGGTCGTGGCGTCGCCTAGACCTCGATCTCGTGAGAATCTCGCCTTAGGGCACGGCTCCGATCGGTAGTCTACCACGAGCACTCAAGCACGCGACCAAGACGGCCCGACCCGATCCTTGCGGTGGCGACCTTGTCCTACGCCGAATTCAGGACTTGTCGAAGGCCAACAAGCTCTCCCCCAAATGGGAAGGACCGTTCACAGTCGTTTCAACGACGCGCCCGGGGGCTGTCCGCCTTGCCATGGAGGACGGCCGCGAGCTTCCCAACTCATGGAACATCGACCAGCTGCGCAAGTTCTATGTCTAAGCTCATGTTCTCTTTACGTTATATTGTGAATCCACGTCCCTACTTTTCGGGCAATATAGCTTTCATCCAACCGGTACCCTTTTCATCTTACTACCACGGGATTGGGCGTATGACACAGCGTACCGCGGGCTTTTTAGCTCACCACCAAAGGCTTCAGTCGTGATAAGCCGGCCTTGGTCCGCGGTAGCCATCCGCTACGCGATATAAGCCGCAAATAGACACCTTTTCGGTCGGCTCGACTTTTTAGCTCGGCTCGCGTGCGTTGGTCGCTACACACCGCACCCACAAATTAGGGATGCACGTCCTAAGCGCTAACAAATTTCAGCACGTGCTCGTTCTTCTTTTCACCGACCTATCCCACGCTTGTTGCTTGCACAAGCCGGTGCGTTGATCGGAGGGGCCGAGCGTTTTCCTTTCACCTCTCCTGCGAACAAACTCGTGCTCGCAACCGGTGCCTGGCGTTATTCACGGCGGGCTGGATGGAAGCGAGCTCCCGGCAGCGTATCTTTGTCGCTAGGGCACTACTCGTAGTAAAGTGTTGCCCCGACGAACATCACCTCCCGGGCACCGCATACAAAATACTACAATTAACTAAGGAATAATTTTCATTCCAAGACATCGGTTTATATATATACATATACAACTCTATGGTAGAACCTTCCCTGGCTATGCAGCTTTTGCCTATAATCGGCGATTTTGGCTTGAGATCGATCACCTTCGCGGGCTTCACGACCTTCGTTAGCTTCCTCACGAAGTTGCTCGATCTCCTCTTTATCTTGGTCGGCAAGCGGCGGTCGCCGTCTGCTTGCGCTCGGCTCGGCCACCTTAGCTTCAAGACTTTGGGCACGCCGCCTTTCCGCTCGAGCTCTGCCGAGCCAAGAACCTGTCGACTAGCAGCTAGGTCCTTCTCGAGTTTGCCGTGATGCTGCTTCCACCGCGAGAGTTCTTCCTTGGCCCTGCCGGACTCCTCGAGCTCGGCCACCTTGGCCTCCATGGTCCGGGCATACTCCTGATGTTGTTGAAGCTCTTGCTCAAGGCCACGGACCTTGTCCCGGCTAAGGGCAAGGTCCTTCTCCGACGCGCCGGTGGCTTGCCTCAGTTGTCCCAACTCTTGCTCGAGCGCAAGCACCCTCTTCTCATGGGCGGCATTCTCCTGCCTGCGGCGAGGCGACCTTTCTGCTCAAGCTCTTGCTCGAGCACGAGAAACGTTCCTTGGACTCGGAGGCAGCTGCGCTCCGTCTCGAGCACCTTTGCTCAAGCAGGTAACCTCTGCTTGAGTTCGCCCTTTCCCCTCGGCCCGTCGACACGAGCCGCTTTCTTCATAAAGCGGCTCACGAGTTAGGGACGATCGGCACCTCCTCAAAGTCGCTCGGGGTTTTTCAAGAAGCTGCGGCGAAAATACCCCAAGTAAAGCTCCCATAAAATCCAAATAAGGAAAGTCGTGGCGATGCGAGCATCCTTACCTCGGCGGCGTTGGCGCGAGTTCACCGGTATTGCTCGAAAATCGCCGCCGCTGGATATCTCGAGACCTCGGCAGGGAGGCGCTCAAGCGAGTCCCGAAAAGGCGGATCGCTCGAGGCGCAAGCTTCCCGGCGGAATCGCCATGGGCGCCTCGCCCCCTCCAGCGAGCTCCTTGCTCGGTCTTCTCGTTATCCTCCGCTGACACGTTGTTCGCCGAGGCGCGGAAGGTCGCCGAACATATCGTTAAGCTCGGGGCTTCAAACCTTCTTGGGCGATTCTTCGCCGAATCTTGAAGCTTCGGCCACCTCTTGCGTCTCACAGTGCTCGGGAGGCGAGGGTTTCGCCCGCCTTGATTGTCGTCGGCGCCGAACTCCTCGCCACCTCCACTCCTCGGCCATCACAATGTCGGCGACCTCGGAGCATATCGCCGCTAAGACATTGTCAACGATCTCGTAAGCCACTTTCCGTGATCCGGAATGAACCTCTGACTATATCGCCCACGTCGGTTAGGTGGGGCTAGCTCGGTCGCAGCCAAGACAAGAACAAAGCTAAAAGGCAAAGCAAGCGTCGAGACTTACCCTTGGCGAGCCTTCCTCGCCGGTAGTTGGGTTCTCGCCGCCCTTGGCACCGATTTAGCCTTCTCATCGGCGGCTTAGGTGATTTTCGCGATTTGGGGTCGACCTCCTCCATGTCGACCCCCACCAACGTCTTTCCGATTGACGGGCTCCATCACGGCAGTGCGCCCGTGACGATCCGAACTCCGAGCTTTGGCGGCTTCGGTCGCGTTCTCCCTCACATCCTCGAGCTCCCTCGCCAGAGCGTCTGCGCGCGCTGCACCATCCTCGATCAATCTCCCCTCGCCTCGATTTGCTCGTCTGAAGCTGCCGGGCTATAATTCTTCAACGAGCCTCGGCGGCTTACCTCCATCCGTCGGCATACTCCAAGTGTCGCCGGGGTCTCGTGTGGTGCCGTGCGCCTCTTTGACGCCTTGGTGCTTAGGCGGCGGCTGGCCTTTGCTCTTCCTTTTTGGCCTGGCAGCGGGTAGAGCTGCCGCCGCCACCGCCTGGATTTGAGCTCGGCCACGCCCGGCTCAGGCGGTCTTTTCCTACCAAAGGGCAATGACACGGCGTTAGAATAGCTCGGATAATTGTTCCGTCGCAAGTACTCGTGGCTTCGGGTGCCCTTCCGAGCATAAGCGACCAAGGGTGCTCACCACGTCACACCGAGCAAGCACGTTCTTGGCACTTGGCGGTCGTATGAAGCTCTTTGCCGCCGGGGTTCGAACATCTCGGCAACCCTCTTCTCGACCCAGTCGAAGCCCGGGGCTGTCACCACATCGTGCAAGGGTCAGCACGGTCTCAAGCGGTATAGGCCGGGCAAAATTACCGCAAGTCATGGGACCTTACCCAGTTCCCCTTCGCGGGTGAGGTCATCCCACCCTCCTATTTTGAAGAAAGGGTGCTCTCTCTGCCTCAGCGGGGATATCCGGTTCCCGAGGAAGTCGGGACGATGTCGCCGGTGAGCCCCATGTTTGTGAGCTCGTGGATCGTCATCGATCCGCTCCTCCTCGAGGTCGGTGGCGGGCGTGGCGTCTCGGTGTTTGGCGCCGCACCGGTATAGCGAGAGAGCTCCGGCGGCTTCATGAGTAGAACCAATCTCGGCCCGGCCGCGGCGGAGTCCTTGAGGGTGAAGCGGGGAACTCAGTCTGGCGATTGGGCCTCGGCGGAAAGTATAGGGCACCGATGGCGAAGAGCCCCGATGACGAAAAGATTGTAAAATGGAAGAAAAGATCCGGCGTAGGAAGGGCGCCCATGAAACCTTCGCAGAGATGGCGAAAATGTTCAAAACAAGGATGGAGTTGGGGTTCGGTGGGTGACCTCACTGCGGCATTTCGCTAGAACGCCTTCGAGAACCTCGCTCTCGGGCATCCGGAGCCCATTAATGATGTAGAGCTCGCACGAGACTATCTCGTCGTCGCGCGGCGCCGGGGCTCCTTCGCCGTCCGGGACCCTCCAAGAATAAGGGTCCAAGAATCCATAATCCTGCAGCGCCCTGAGCCTCTCCACCGTGATCTTGCTCGCACCAAACCGCGCCATGGGAGGACTCAGACGAGCAGGCGCCATGGCAGAAGAGAAGCTTGGGAGTTAGGAAGTGCAGGGCGGAGTGTTTACGCAGAAGATGAAGATAAAAAAGAAAGTAGCGAGCCTTTTCAAGGCGTGCCGATGCAATTTGTAGGCGGAGAAGTTGGGCGAGCAGGTAAAAGCGATCGATTCTTTGGCGTGTGGCGGTTCGGTCTCGAAGCGAACTGGCGAAGCCGATTCGAAAAAAAAATGTCGAGGCCACGCCGCGACGCTTCATGAGGAAGGAGCATTGCAAAATTTCGCGCTCCACCCACAGTGTTATTCGGCCCGAGTTTGGCCAAGTATGCTCGGCCGTATTGTGGCGTGCATATCCCGGGCGAGGTTGCTCGGATGCATAGCGTGTCTTCCTCTCGTTGCGAGCCCCTTTCTTCCGGCGTGGCGGCCGAGGATCTTTGCGGCGATTCTTCGCCCACAGGATTCCCGCCGAGCATGGTTCCTCGGTAGCCGTAGCGCTTTTTCGCTCTGAGATCCTCACCCCGAGCAAGGAAGCTCGGGTTCATGACAACTTGTTCACCGCATGATTCCAATCCCTCTTTAAGAAGTCTAGAGGCTCAAGGCGGAGGCCTCGGCAAGGCCCTTTTTCCCCGGCCTCGGGGCTAGGCTTGTCGGGATTGGCTACACTCACCAAACGACCATCGGGCCGGCGTAACCGACCATGCCCTTGCGGACAACGCATGCAGATCGACCAGTCGCACCCGGCCCCGAGCAAGCCAGCTCGGGGTCTCGACAAAGCGGCGTGGCATTAAATGCATGGCGGCTCGGGGATCGCGCACGGGATCCGCGCCACGGTCATGTTGACTTAGTCGCTACCACTGTGCCCGTCGCGTGGTACCGTGCGTGGTGGCGCGGCATTGCTCACGTCGTCCTCTCTGATGGCAGCTCCTGTAATAAATGATTTGTCTCTGTAATTCCCTATAAATACCCCTCCCACGATGGATTGAGGGTTGGAACCCTTGTAACACACACACACTCACGCTCTGAGCCCTTGGTAGGTCCCTTAGGACCTCTAGGGACCCGAGCAAGCGCTTTGTAACACCCTCTCGCATACTAGTGAAATCTCTTTGGGCGAGGGTTGTTATCTCCAGTGGGAGGCCGAACCAATGAAATTGACCCCTTGTGCCTTCCGATTGTCCGTATACCTCGTTTCCTTGTTGGCACACCCTCGGACGTACAACCCTTGCGGAAAAGGGGCCTCACGTTGATCCCTCATTCAACAAGTAAGCTCGGCGGGGGACCCTGTCCCGAATCGTCGACAACAGTGTTCATAAGGATTACCATTAGATTGAACAAATAACAACCAGTTAATCAACTTGGGGAATAAGAAACATGAAACACATGTCCTGAACCACACAATATTGTATCCTTCCTTAAGGACGGCTAGTGTGTAGAGAATCAGTAACAACCATTCTTGAACAGAGCAACCTGACTCATCACTTGCAGAATACATGTAACTTTCTCGTCGTGAAGATTACATCAAAAGCAATGCTTTAATATTTTTCCTTTTAATACAAGTTGCACAAATTTTAAAGTAAACGAAGAAGTCAGTAATCACCATCTACCTTTTATTCATATTTTAATATTTATACAACTATAAAAAAGAAAAACATGGAAGCACCTCTCTTACATCAAACAACTTACCAAACTACATACTAAAAATAACGCTTGCGTCAAGATGCCTTTTTTTTCTTTCTTTTGCTGTGCCCAATAACCACGGTAGCTTAGATGTCTCTTTGATGCTTAAATATATATATGATGTAAAATAACAATTAACGTGCTGTCGCTGCACACTAATGACATAAAGAACACAACTACATCACACCATAGACTTTTTTTATTTTCGACGGGAACACCAGATACTATTATTGGTAGCTTGTTAGTCTACCTCGAGATTCCTACAATAACTGGCAACTCAAATAATGACAGAGGTTTGGAAGGATTGGAATTAATCAAAAAAGTTTCTCTCATGTTATCATGTATGCCGATTTAAACTTAAAATTTGATAGAATGGCTTTGCATACGCAACAATTTTACAAAAATCGCTAGCTTCTGTACTTCTTTTCAGAGCGTACTTTGGGGGTTGAGAGCTGAGGCATCCGCAAGAATTAATGATTAGTGAGAAGTGTACTAACTACTAACTCATGTTGAAATTTTTTGCAGCACTTCTGCAGAAAGCAAAATTTTTGTGGTGGTCAGTGGGATGTGTCCTAAGTCACCTTGAAATTGTTGCAGCTTGCAACACTTCTTCAGAAGCTAGCGATTTTTGTTGTGGCCAATACTGAGATGTGTCCTAACCAATCAAAATTTTGCTGTGCGTCATTATGCAGAGGCAATTTTGTCACAAGCATGTGTGTTGGTTACGGAAGGCACCAAGAAAAGTTTCAGGTAGTCATGGAACTGCGAGGAAGCCTGGCCCCTAGCTAAAGATAGGTACAGCTGGAAAAGAGAGATGGAAAAAAAAACCTAATGATTTGTGTTCGGACGTTCAAAATTTTCGGATACATTGTAATATTTTTTTCATCTGGCGTGCAACATTTTTCGTCAGCGCGTCAACATTTTCGCCCGACAAGCGGTGAAATTCGCTACGTAAAAGCGGATGTTGCAAGCGTTCAAGCGAATGTTGCTGCGAGGAAAAAAATATTGCATGCGAAAAAAATATTGCGAGAAGCGTCCGATGAGATGAGCGATGTCGGACGTCCGAGCGCTAGTATCTCAAAAAAAAAAAATCTCTTTTGGCCTCAATTTGAAGTTATCTTGTCCTAGAGTTGTAGCTTTCATGACGCAGATGCACGATGCAGTACCTAGCAAAAAGCGAATTACAGTACCTATACTACGAAAGGTGCTGAAATTGGTTCTAACTCCTTTGTAGTATTGTCTCTTTCTAACAGGGATGGCAGACCAGTAGATTCCACCGGGCTTGCAAGGTGGATCCCGAAATAGACTCTGAATTATAATGCATGATACACTAGTTAATTTATTATATGTTTTATGTTTCAGACATGAGCATAATAGTAATATTCTTTGTAACTAGCTAGGATGCTCTGGTTCATGGTCAATTTGCCACAATTTATAACACGAGCGTACGTAACAGTATGCATGCCGAAGCGCTGTAGCTTTGTGAATCGGAAATTTGGAAGGGACACGATCGCAGACGCATCACGCTAGCTTCGCACCAAGATATATTATGGAACTAAGACACGTGTATGGACAATTTCAGAAGTATTAAACGTACTGACAATATTAATTAATTGTCCTACAAAGAAAGATTTGTTTGAATTCGATCGATCAGCGTCTGAAGGGCAGAGAACCCGATCGATCGGTCGTTGAAATGAACACGAAAGTAGCAGATACCTTTCTGAAATTGGCCATAGCAGAAGTCGTGGCCGATCGATGAGCGTTCCTTGTCATCGATCGTGCAAGTGCACCGTTTTTTTAGATAATACAAGTGCATCGTGACTTTCATGTCATACACACACACACACTCTCATAGTTTCGCGATATATTCATTTTGTTGGCTGTTCTCGAAAAAATATTCAATTTGTTGGCAAGTCAGCTGCCTCAAACTAAAAAAATTCACCTAAAACCAGTCTAATTCCACGTCAAGACCCGTGCAGATAATGATATATACATAATACTTTTGACATTTATGCGTGATGTTATATAGTATTAAAAATGTTTAGTCATCTCATAGTTTCGCGGTTCAGCACAAAGCTGCCTCAGATGTAACCCAATTGTAAGTGGGATAAGTATTTTACTATTATCTAAATCTGCCTCTGATCGATTAACTAATGATACATGATATGGTTCATAACTATATCCAACCATTTCTTTTCTGTTTAGCACAGTACTAAATGGCAGATTAAGACCCCTTTTAATTAATACAGCAAAAATGTCCTGAATAAACAAGTGATGTGCCAAATGTGCAGCGAAATAGCAGTTCAACAACTGCATATATAATAGCTTAGGAGCATACTACATATGCTTAGTATGGCCCAATTCTTCAGGTGGGGATTAGTAAATTATCATGCCCTATCCAAGGTTCAAAATCTCTCCAGTTTCTTGCGAGATCTCGCTTACCGGACTTGGACAAAATTTGAAATGCCGGCCAGAGTGAAAAAATTAAAAAATTTTGAATTGCTACAGTGATTTCGGTATATCTCGGCGAGATCTCGGACTTTTAGTCCAGAATTTCATGTTTTATGACCGGATTTGATTGGAAATTGATTAATAACCCTTAAGAAAGTCATCTCCTATGAAAATTTGTTGAAAAACCGAATTTTTGAGACTTTTTAAAAACTTCAGAAACACTTGTTGGATTTTTTAAAAATTAAGTGCTTTATAATAATGTGAAAAATTTATGGCACTATCCTAAGAAGTGTAGGATCATACATAAAATTTTGTAAAATAATTGAACTTTATTTGTTATCTCAAAAAATCAAAATTGAATGAACATATTTGGGACAACAAACTTGTCATAATTTTATAAATTTTCTCGAGTGTGATCATGATCCAAATTTTTTTGTGAGAACTTAATAATTGCCTCAGTACTATTCTTGAAAATTTTCAAAAATTGTAATTTTTTTTTGCTCAATGAAATCTATGTATACATTGAACTTCATTTTTTATATTTCAAAAATCAAAAACAGAAAGAACATAAGTGATATAGTGCATTTATAAGAATTTTATAAATTCTCTGGAGTGTGATCATGATTAAAAAATTTTATGAGATCTTAAGCATTTTCTTAGAACCATTCTACAAAATTTTTGAAAAATTTCTTGAAGCTCGATCATGATATGAAAATTAACTCATTGAGTTAGAAAATATCTGCAACTCCACAAGACTCTATATGTGTGGATCTTGCCATAATAACCCATAATAGACAATGATTTGTCAAAGAAATCTCTAATGATTAATCCTGCATGAATGCCGTCAATAATAGTTACAATGGTCTGAATTGCAATAAAATCCACCTCCAACCGAAACAACATGGCAAT